>JAXIVJ010002173.1:47500-116118 GCA_036785665.1 Chirona hameri | reverse complement strand
GGTAAATTAAATTGCTTAAAAACGGTTATGTTGTGGGAAAAATGACCATTAGAAATTTAGACATTTCAGTAACGGCAAAAGATAATGGCTATCTCAGTTCAAAACCAATAACAATGTGAAACATTCCCTTTAAAGGGAATGTTTCACCCAGGAATAACTAGACAAACGTTTCACCTTTTGTATTGGTTTTTGAACTAAGAAGACATTATCCTTCGACAGTTTTTGAAATGCCGAAAATACAAAGGTCATTTGCCCCAAAACTCAGCCATTTTTTGGCAATTTAATTATATTTTGCAAAATTTGTCCAGGCTAGTCCCGTCGCTGGATTGCTGACAGCCACTTTGTCAGCCAATGCCCACTTTGTCAGCCCAATCATCGGCGGTCTATAGCTCAAAATAATGACAATCTCAAATTAAAAAAAAAAACTTTATTTGTATAATGTTAAGTGATTTTTTTTTCGAGAGAAAAAATATCACCATCGTTTTTGAGCAGCACTTACTTCATTTTTTCCGACTACAACCAGCGTATATTTGACAACTTTCAGAAAAGGTGAAACCTTCCCTTTAAGCAGTGTTTCAACGTTCCAAGTGGAAAGGTACTGAATTTTCAAAGTAGATCATCACAACAACACCATATTTATTTCATTTTTTTTACACGACATTCCACTACAATGTTTTACAGGGACGTAGCCAAGGGGGGGCTGAACTAAAACCAGTTTACACTAGATAAAATAATGCGATTTTGCGACGACCCGACACCCCCGCCCTGGTCAACAACTTTTGCTACGAAACGGGAGTTAAATTTTATCTCCACTGGACGTATATTTTTGAGTTATATGGGATTGTGACATCCAAGATGGCGGCCAGAATTGAGGTCGGCGAATCTTCCGGAACCAACATTCGGATCGGGATTATTCAAATGTCATTCGGTAGCCAATGTCAATGTTCATCCCCGGACACAACTTTAGGACACATTGTCTGGGTGACCTGTGACGTCACAGAGGTCAAATTCCCAAAATTGTGACATTTTGCCAGATTTGACCTTCGAGACCTTGTTTGACCTTGGGAGATATAGATCTAAGATCAAGTGAAATTTCAGCAATGATATCACCATAGTAGCTACGTACCCTGTCGTTTTATCGTTCTAGCTGTCATACTTTCGAAGATCTCTCGGGGGAGCACTAAGTGCCCCCCCCCCCTCCCCCTCTCCACTGCGCGTGTTAATAGGCGTCCCAATCAAGCATGCTTATTTCAATGCAGTCGGACTTGGCGATGAATTTGGCGATTTAAATTCAAGAAATTGGCGATGTCTGGCGGATAATGCGGCGGAAAATTGGCGACAAGGGCCAATTTGGGATCTGGCAAGCCCCATGCATATACCAGACGCATCACACAACCAAGGCACACAATAACAAACTCATCAATCACAGTGCAAGGCAAACAATAGCTTGAATTGATAGAATGTCTTGTAGAAGAATCACACCCAGGGGGGGTCTTTTGTCCACGAATCAACGCAGAATGTTTCAAAATGTTGGTGGTTTCCAATCATAAAGAGGGGAAAGTCCAGACTAGAAGCCACCGCTTGTGTGAAGGCACATGAAAGTTTACAAAATGCAAGTCAATGGGGAAATACGGAAAAACACCATGTACTCCGAAGGGGAACCATTTGTTTGCGACGAGACCTTCATTAGGCGTGTGGAGCACTGCCTAGGAGACCCTGCCTGCAAAGTTTCAACTCTGTGAAAACTCGATTGCACCTGCAATTGCAAAAAGAGACAATCAAGGCGGGGCTTCGAGTACATGGCCCTTTTTCGTATTTCCCACACATACCTATGTGCATAAAAGATAACATCGGTGTCCTCCAATATATATGGTCAATGTAACCCTGATGACATATATGACATGGCCACTTCGGTTTTACCAATGTGCGATCTCTGGAGGACTCCTAAAGGGCCAGGTGTGACCTTTAAGGCTCTTTGATCCTTGGAAATTGAGCTGTGCTTTCCGGGCATATTACAAGTGCTTAATTCGGGTTCGGCCGTCAAAAGTTACCCCACATATGCCTTCAAACCACCATATCTAGGACCTCCTCCTAGACATTGTGACCCCTTGACCCCCTGGACCTTTTCCCCTATCCTGACCTTTGACCTAGTGAGATATGAGTATCAGTACACGTATAAATCGATGCGGAAATAACTTGCTGATTACCATAAATACGATTGTGCTTGCATTCCATTGGAATGATTCTATACATAGAGCAAAAAAATCTAAAAATTCAAAAATTTTGGGTGTCAAAATTAGGTAATTGACCCTATTTGTGGTTGTAACCCGTGGACCTCAGGTCATCAAATTTTGATACCAATCGCTTCCTCGCGTCCGAGAGGAACACGATGGTGTTTTTTTTCGTAGCTCTACGGTCCAAATAGGAAGGAATCAGGGTCAAGGTCGAGCCTTTAGAGGTGCAAATTGTGCGTTGTTTGACATCACTAAATATAATGCTTTATGTACCCATTTTTATTTTTTATTTTTTTTAGATCCTTCTTTCTGATCCACAAAGGCAAAAACAATAGACCCGAGCCTAAGCTCCCCAAGTCATTTTGAGAAGAAAAAAAACTATGTGCCCTAATAACCATGCATCAGACATCACATCCGATTTTTGAGACACAATCCACTGCCATAAACCGTTGGCTTGCCAACCTCTGCATAAGACTAAACTTGCCTAAAACCACTCACAGAGGTAAGTATGGTCAACTGCCCGTAACCCTGACACGTCCAATCCCTCTCCTCAGGCTTTCCATGCTATAAGAATGTAAACAACGCCTCGGTATCCGTCTGCATTCTGATAGCATTGTAAAGTCTAAGATTCGACGTGGTCCGAACTCATCCGAAGATCAGACTATTACCCTACTGCGCAAACTTATTGCACATTGTCCCCTGCACCGGCTAATTTCAGCACATTCCACCTGAGTCTGAGTAAAACATTTATTTATTATTTCATAGCTATTATTAGCTTACCATGCATGGGCGGATCTATGGATTTTTTCCGAAGGGGGAGATGGAGGAGAGACCGAAGAATAACCCCTGTCGTGTGGAACGGCCTGTTTACGTTAATTACATCATACATACTATACAAAGGTGATTAAACCCAAAAAACCTGCAAAAAGTGGCAAATCTCTTACGCTTACTCATTTGCAAGTGTCCTATCAAGGAGAAAAACATTATATAGACAAAAGATAATGGATTATTTTTAAGCACTCTCACATGAAAGTATATGGTCCGTCAGTAGCACGCATGTTTCGTCAGTAGCACGTATATCGAGTGCGATCATGGATGCGCCTAGGTCTGTCACGGATCAGGTCACTACTCACTCACTAACTCACTCGCTCACATCGCTCCACTCGCTCACTCGCTCTCTCCGCCCTTCAATCGCTCTCCTCTCGCTCACATCGCTCCTCTCTCGCTCTCTCTTCGCTCTCTCTCGCTCTCTCTCTCGCTCTCTCTCTCCGCTCTCTCTCCTTCGCTCTCTCTCTCTCTCGCTCTCTCTCTCCGGCTCTCTCCTTCACGCTCTCTCTCTCTCGCTCTCTCTCTCGCTCTCTCCTCTCGCTCTCTCTCTCGCTCTACTCTCTCGTCTCTCTCTCACGCTCTCTCTCGCTCTCTCTCTCTCGCTCTCTCTCTCGCTCTCTCTCTCGCTCTCTCTCTCTCGCTCATCTCTCTCGCTCTCTCTCCATCGCCCATCTCATAGTGCTCTCCCCCTCTGTCTCAAGAAGCTCCTGCCACCCTCGGCCGAGCCTCTCTCTCTCAAGCTATCATCTCTACACTCGCTCTCTCTCGTGTCTATCGAGAAGACTCTCTCTCTCGTCCTACTCCGTGTCAGGATACCGATGGTCTTCTCACTCGTGTGCGGCTCTCGTGGACGCTCGTCACAGTGCCTTCTTCTCTCTCAGCTCTCCGCGTCTCGCGTCAAACAAAGCGGCATGACGAAGGCTCACCGACCAACCGCAGAGCGACTCCTGCGCTGCAGCTCTCCTCCCCCTCTCATCGAAGTCTCTCTCCATCCTCAGCATCTCCGTCTCCATCCGGCTCCTCTCTCCCGCCTCTCTCTCCATCCGGCTCTCTCTCTCGTTCCTCCCTTCAGCTCTCTCTCCTCCATCCGCTCTCTCTCTCGCTCTCATCTCGCCATCTCTCTCTCGCCCGTCTCTCCTCTCGCTCTCTCTCTCGCTCTCTCTCTGCCCGCTCTCTCTCTCATCGCCTCTCATCTCGCGCTCTCTCTCCACGCTCTCCTCTCTCTCGCTCTCTCTCTCGCTCTCTCTCTCGTCTCTCTCTCTCGCTCCTCCTCCCTCCCCTGCCATCCCTCTCCTCTCCTCGCTCTCTCTCTCGCTACATCTACTCCGCTCCTCCTCGCTCTCTCATCGCTCTCTCCACCCTCCTCGCCCTCCTCTCTCGAATCTCTCTCGCTCTCTCTCAGCTCTCTCTCGCATCATCTCCTCCGCTCCTCTCTTCGCATCCCGTTCCTCACGCTCTCTCCTCTCTGTTCGATCGCTCTCGGACCTCAAAAGTGCTCAGCTCTCACGCTCTCATGGCGTCTCGCTCGCGTCCCTCACCTCATCCAGCATCTCCTGCCTCTCTCCTCGCCTCTCCGCTCGAGGTCATCGCTCTCTCTCGCTCTCTCTCGCTCTCTCCCTTGCTCTCCCCTCTCGCTCTCTCTCTCCCCCAGACTCGCTCTCAGCTCCTCTCTCCCCCTTCTGAATTAGCTCTCCTCGGCTCTGTCACCATGCATCTCGCTCCTCATCCCGCTCGCTCTCCTTCTCCGCTCGGCTCTTCCTCTCGCCCACCTCTCTCTTCTTCCTACTACTCTCCCTTCTCTTCTTCTCTCTCCTCTCCCTCTCCTCTCTCCCTCTTCTCTTGCTCTCTCTCTCGTGTCCTCTCTACTCCCTCGCTCTCATCTCTATCTCTCTAGGATCCATCTCTCCTGTCCTCTCCGTCTCGTCTCCCGTCGCCTCCTCCTCGCCTCGCTCCTCTCTCTCTCTCTCTCTCTCCTCTCCTCTCTCTCCTCTCTCTCTCTCTCTCTCCTCTCTCCTCTCTCCTCTCACTCCTCTCCTCTCTCATCTCCTCTTTCTCCTCTCCTCTCCTCCTCCTCCTCTCTCTCGCTCTCTCTCCTCCCTCCCTTCTCTCTCTCTCTTCTCTCTCATTCCGTCCGTCTCTCTCTCTGCATCGTCGACCCCCCCCCCCCCTCCCCCCCCCTTCCTCCCTCTCTCTCACTCTCTCTCTCCTCTCTCTCTCTCTCTCCTCTCTCTCTCTCTCTTCTCAGTCTCTCTCTCTCTCTCCTCTCTCCTCTCTCGCACTCGCCATCCTCCTCCTCTCTCCTTCCTCTCTCTCTCTCTCCCAGTCTCTCTCCTCTCTCTCTCTCTTCCCTCTCCCTCTCCTCTCTCTCTCTCGTCTAACTCATCTCCTCCTCTCTCTCTCCTCTCTCTCTCTCTCTCTGTCTCCTCCTACTCCCCTCTCTCTCTCTCTCTCTCTATCTCTCTCTCTCTCTCCTCTCTCTCTCTCTCTCTCTCTCTCTCTCTCTCTCTCTCCTCTCTCTCTCTCTCTCTCTCCTCTCTCTCTCCTCTCTCTCTCTCTCTCTCTCTCTCTCTCTCATCTCTCTCCTCTCTCTCTCTCTCTCTCTCATCTCATCTCTCCTCTCTCTCTCTCCTCTCTCTCTCTCTCTCTCTCTCTCTCTCTCTCTCTCTCTCTCTCTCTCTCTCTCTCTCATCTCTCTATCTCTCTTATCTCTCTATCTCTCTACTCCTATCTCTCTATCTCTCTATCTCTATCTCTCTGTCCTCTCTGACCCTGGCGAAATCTACTTAACTCTCTGGTATGTGTTTATTTAACGACGCATTTACCGGGAACTCCGTCCTGCGAAACCCACCCACCACACTCTCCGGCCAGTCGAAATACTCTCATCTCTCTCCTTAGTTTACCTAAATCCACCCTGCCGCCCATTTTTTCGGCCTGCCGAAATCCACCCGATCCTCTCCCGGTCTGCCGAAATGCACGCTGTCTCTGGCCGACAAAACAAAAATATGAGTCCTCTCTCCAGTCTGTTTCTCCACTTCATTTGCACACGATCGACGCAAGAGGCTTCTTGGCTAAGAAGTCAGAGGTGCCTCAGTTTTAAGACACCCATGATCGCAAGGCCTTCTCTCCGGCTTTCGAGGCAGCTCCGCTTCAATAGTTCGGACCTTTATACCCAAGTATGTTTAACGTGGGCTGTCGCCAACAGGGGCCTGGGGAGTCGGGGCCCCGCCAGATCGCTCCGTCAGAGCCCCCTCCCCCCCCCCCCCCCCCCCCCCCCACCCCCAGCAGGATTTTAACCTTAGTCCTATGGGGCTAGCCCACCAAAACCCCTGGCTGCCCCCACTCAAAAATGTGTGGCGACCGCCACTGCTGGATTGCCAGCAGTGGCACCTCCGGCTAATGACGCCCCCCCCCCCTGGCCAGTGACAGCGCCCCTTCGGCTAGTGACGGCGCCCATATGGCCAGTGACGGCACTCCTCCTGCCAGTGACGGCACTCTTGCGGCCAGTGACGACGCTCCTCTATCGGCCAGTGACTGCGCCCTTTCGGCCAGTGACGGTGAGAAAACAAAAAACACCAAAGACAAGCCGCCGTCACTGAGCTCCTCGCTCCGATGCGGTCTGCGTCCGCTGTTGCTACGCCGCTGTGTCACGGCCAAGTCCCGCCGCATGCCACGCGCTCGGCCGGCCACGGCTGAATCGCCTGGTCACGTGGTCGCCAACCTGAGAGACTCCGAACTGTCTCTGGCCGACACAAATATATTGAGTCTCTCTCCGGTCTGTTTCTCCACTTCATTAGCACGATCGACGTAAGAGGCTCTTGGCTCAGAAGTCAAGGTGGCCTCAGGGCCGTAAGGGTGCCGTCATTGGCTGGAGGGGCGCAGTCATTGGGCGGAGGGTGCCGTCACTGGCCGGAGATGGCACCGTCACGGCCCGGACGGGCGCCGTCACTGGCCGAAAGGGCGTTCGTCACTGGCCGCAAGAGTGTCGTCACTAGCCGAAGGGGCACCGTCATTAGCCGGAGGGGCGCCGTCACTGGCCATATGGGCGCCGTCACTGGCCAGATGAGCGCCGTCACTGGCCAGATGGGCGCCGTCATTGGCCAGATGGGCGCCGTCACTGGCAGATGGGCAGCCGTCATTAGACGGAGGGGCGCAGTCACTGGCCGGAGGGGCCCATCGTTAGCAGGAGGGATGCCGACACTAGCCAGAGGGTCACTGGCCAGAGGGGCGCCGTCATTATACGGAGGGGTGCCGTCACTATACGGAGGGGTGCCGTCACTGGCCGGAGGGGCGCCGTCATTGGCTGGAGAGGCCGCCGCCACTGCCGGAGGGGCGCCCGTCATTAGCAGGAGGCGCGCCGACATAGCCAGAGGGGCGCCGTCACCTGGCCAGAAGGGGCCTATTTCCGCGCCTTCGGCGCGGAGGGCGGGGGGGGGGGGGGCGGCTGCTCCCCGCCGCCCCCTGCTACCATGGGTTTATGCAACTGGAACAGGGCTCCAAAAGAAAGCAATGGAAAGGGGGGGTCAATGGTGTGTAAAACGGATACCAGACGTCTTCTTTGGAGTGGAGGCGCATAGCCTCTTTGATGAATTGTGTGTATGAACTGTTCGGATACCTGCCTACCGAATCTCGCACAGGACCTGCCAGCTCGAGCACAGACCTGCCAGCTCGAGCACAGGACCTGCCAGCTCGAGCACAGGACCTGCCAGCTCGAGCACAGGACCTGCCAGCTCGAGCACAGGACCTGCCAGCTCGAGCACAGGACCTGCCAGGCTCGAGCACAGGACCTGCCAGCTCGAGCACAGGACCTGCCAGCTCGAGCACAGGACCTGCCAGCTCGAGCCACAGGACCCTGCCAGCTCGAGCACAGACCTTCCAGCTCGAGCACAGACCTGCCAGCTCGAGCACAGGACCTGCCAGCTCGAGCAACAGACCTGCCAGCTCGAGCACAGACCTGCCAGCTCGAGCACAGGACCTGCCAGCTCGAGCACAGACCTGCCAGCTCGAGCACAGGACCTGCCCAGCTCGAGCACTAGGACCTGCCAGCTCGAGCACAGGACCTGCCCAGCTCGAGCACAGGACCTGCCAGCTCGAGCACAGGACCTGCCAGCTCGAGCACAGGACCTGCCAGCTCGAGCACAGGACCTGCCAGCTCGAGCACAGGACCTGCCAGCTCGAGCACAGACCTGCCAGCTCGAGCACAGGACCTGCCAGCTCGAGCACAGGACCTGCCAGCTCGAGCACAGGACCTGCCAGCTCGAGCACAGGACCTGCCAGCTCGAGCACAGGACCTGCCAGCTCGAGCACAGACCTGCCAGCTCGAGCACAGGACCCTGCCAGCTCGAGCACAGACCTGCCAGCTCGAGCACAGGACCTGCCAGCTCGAGCACAGGACCTGCCAGCTCGAGCACAGGACCTGCAGCTCGAGCACAGGACCTGCCAGCTCGAGCACAGGATCGATAGTGGTTATAGGGCCTTGGAGATTGGGATGGAGAGGCAAGGGCTTGTGCATGGATGAGATATACCTGGATCGGCCACTCCGTGTCGGCGCCTTTGATGTCGGCGACCACGTTCGCCGCCTGGCGGTGGAGGCGCGAAGCTTCGACGTACAGGTGAACTCTCCGCCACCGCATCATCTTATGCATATTGTTGGGATGGAACCAGTGTTTTACTTCTAGCCTGTTAGTTTGATTGTTTAATAAATGATTATGGATGAGCTCGTGATGTAGTTTTTCCCCACTGGAGGATCTAGGGTTCGAGTTTTTTTTTTGTGTGTGGGCGGGGGGGGCGCAAAAATTTAGCCCAGTTTCATCAGCGAAAAGTTGTTGACCGCGAGGGGATGGGGGGGGGGGGGGGTAGCGTCGGGTCTCAGAGCGAAGAGTCGTTGAGTGTGTGTGTGTGGGGGGGGGGCGTCGGGTAGTCACCGCGAAAAGTCGTTTGACCGGGGGGGGGGGGGGATGGCGTCGGGTCCTCAGCCTCAATGCGAAGCAGTCGTTAACCGGGGGGGGGGGGGGGGGGTCCTAATTACCCCGCGCCCCGCTGGGATATTCAGCCGTACACGTCCCCTCGTTATCTTCCGATCCAATGACCGCAGCGAGACGCGCAAGGCGGCAATAGAAAGCCCTCAATTAGACGCATCTAAAAACATAGGAGAAATATTCAAAATAAGGTCACATGTCAAATCACAGCCAGGTCAAGGGTCAAAATCGAGGGTATTTGAGTTGATGGGCCATACTTTCCATCCAAAGCCTCAGATTGCGACTATTCTGGCCTAAAGTGCTCTCAAAGGTATAATTCATTTCTCACATAAGCGAAAGTGAAATTGTAAGCAAAGGTCTAGGTCAAGGTCCGCCCCTGTAGCTCAGTTGGGAGAGCGCTGGGCTTCTGACCTCAACCGGTAGTGGCAGCCCGGGCTCGAGTCGCTTCGGCGCTCGCTATTTGCCCCTGACTGGGATGGCCTGTGGCCGGTGGCAGCGGTCGCACTCAAGGTCAGGTGACGTCAGAGGGCAGGGCAGACCGTGTCCAGCTATGTCGGGCACGTAAAACTTTCGCTTCTAAATGCTGCCGGACGCCAGGAATTGCTTGATCGGGTGGTGGAGTCAGGGCCTGCGCAGCAAGCTATGCTTAGCGTGGGTCCTGACCGCGGAAATCCATCCATTCAAAACCATTCGGACTAAATTTATTATATCAACAAAAAAAACAGGTCACAAAAGGTCACTATTGGCAAGAGGTCTACAAAAGCCATGTGACACATGTTTTATGGGTTATTTTACAAGTATAATTAGATAGAAGTACCCATTTTCACAACTTCGCCTTGTATAATGGGCCTCAGGGCTCAGGTCAAGGTCAGGTCACATATGGGAAAAAATGAAATTGATTAATCTAAATAAAAAGGAATGTATCTAGATCAGTTTTGTCACAGAAATAAAGTGGTGACATTTATTTGTCTTTATCTGGTTACTAAAATAACTTAAGTGCAACTTAAAAAATAACATGAGTTACTTATACTTAGGGCACCATAAGTCAGTTAAAATAAAGATATTACTTTGAAATTTGGGTTGGATATCATCCATACTTGTTTCTCCAATATATATTCAGGTTTTTAAATATCATTGAAAATATTGATTTTGTGGACTTTTTCTGACAAAATCCTTTTTTAGGGGAGGGGTAAAAAAAATGTGAAAATCTGAGATACCCACTTGGAAGAGAATGTCCTTTTCTTGCTTATGATGTTTTTTTTATTTGCAATTTGCTTCAACACTTGATTTTATATGATTTTTCAAACATTGATGGTTTTTACACAAAAAATGGCATGACATGATGTCATTAAAACATAATTATCTCCCAAAGTATTCCACCAATTGCATTTCAATGTTGTGAGAAGACATATAATTCAATTGATGCAGCATAAGGTACTTAAAGCTTCACGTCAATATATATATATAAAAGTTTTCAAGGTATTTATAAAATCCTGGAGGGGGGCGGGGGGAGATTCTGTTTTAGTCAGATTCAGATTTTGTTTTAAAGCCCTGGCATTTTAAAATCACTAGTCCTATACCAGAATAAATACATTGAACAGGTACCCGCCAATACATTGGTACCTGTTCAAGCCTCATATATGAAGCCTCAGACAAAATACATTGAACATGGGGTCCAACATCAAATACAAATACCCTAATCTATTCTCCATCTTAAATTACATAATATGGATGCTGAATACTTCCTTTATAGGTCATAAGAGACCAAATACTCAGTAGTGTCCAAGAATTGAAATGACGATACATTCCCATATTATTAAAGAACCAATGTATTTACAGCAACTACATGCACACCATAATGATCCTTACCTTCCAAGGATTATATTCGCCACCAAAAATTTTATCTCACCAAAATAACTTAACTGCACTTTCAAAAGAAAAGCCTTGGACACGAACTTCCGCGCCCCGCCGCCACTACCAACCATAACAAACAATCGCCGCTCGGTATCTACTACGGCCTTGGGACGTCTGTGGGCAGGCCCACGGTAAATAGAGGCCCAAGAGGCCGTGCTCGCGCTGTTCAAGGCGCGCCGTTACCAAAGCGATGGATAGCCATGGTTTATACAGCCCTGCCATGGATGATCACTTGCAGACCACCGTATGGCCATGGTTGTATAAACAGGTATGGTCTTGGCAGACCCAGGGTAATAGAACAACAGACCGTCCTCTATCACCCTGCAACAGACCACTCGTCAGATTTGTTTACAGTCTGGGAAAATGTAACAAATGGGCTGTATATCGCCCCTATTGCTGCCATATAATGAAGGAAAGTATTTTTTTCCTGAGTGGTATAAGTACTCATGTAACGGAAGTTGGCCCACATTTCTGGATATAAGTACTCTGGTCTGAAAGTCAGGGCACGTCTGAAAGTGATCTATCCTCTATCACCCTCCTTTGAGTATTATATTTACCTTGCTTTGACCTTGGCAACGGCACACCGAGCGCGTATTTCGGTTTCCCGCATTATAATTGCCACCGGCTAGCGTATACCGGCAAGCCTACGTAATATTTCATTTTCTTCACGGCGGAAAATGATTTAATATCTATTTCAAATCAGGAATTATTATTTCCAAGTAAAATTAAGTGAACATAGGCTCTACCAGCCATAATTGGTATCTGCAAAGATGACCATGCATTGGGTTGCCTTGTCTGGGTCCCCATTTAGGTGCACAACCAGCGCAACCATTCCTGTTGTCCTGTTATCATCAATCATGTTATACACTAACACTAACATATTCTGGTGAAATTCATCCAAGGATCTATCCTTCCCGGGCAAATTCCTCCCCCAAGCAAGTTCCCCTCCAAGGCATCTCCTGTTCCTTGCCCAAAAATGCCTGCTTAGTACCGCTTAGTACCTACCAAACGAATACACCTGGAAGTGCAAGCAAGAAGAGGAACAAGACTATTAAGAAGTTGGACGCCTGAGCCTCACAGCTACGCGCCCTAAGCCAACAACAACAACAACATCAATCATGTTATGTGGCCAGAGTGGCAGAGTGAAGTGGCCAGAGCTCTCCGAGCTCCGGCCACTTCAAGAGTATGTCCTCTGCAGAGTTCCGCAGGGCGCCCCCGTTGTCAGTGGAGAGGACCGCTGACATGCTGTTTATGACATGAACTATGACCTGATGTTAACATTACCCTTTATTTTGCAGGAAGAGGGAAACACTGGAGAAGCGGATGGTCACTGGTCAGCAAGCTGACTGAGGCCACTGAAGATGTTGCAGTGGCTGCTGTCGGCTGGGAAGCTGAACATGTGGACACTGGGCACTGCCTGTGCCACAGTGTCAGCTGTCACCCTGCTATGGTGGCTTAAGAGGGGACATTCAATCAAGGTGAGTCTGAGTACAGCTCTGTGGGAAACAGTCTTCTGATGGGGATGGAAATACCAGGATTTGCCCTCCTGATGGCTGAGGGCACTGGATAATACATAGATTTGTAATCTGTTTCTCTCCGGGAATCTGTGGAGCCTCAGGAAGTTATCTCTGTCACCCGACCAACATAGGAGGTGTTTGCAACTACACATTTTTAGGTGCAAATTATAACAATTGAAGACTAAATTAAAACAACTGACAACAAAATAAAAATAGTTAAAGACCAAAATAAAACAGTTGAAGACCAATTTAAAATAGATGAATTGCATATTAATATAGTTGAAATACAGTTTAAAACGGGGTATGGTGTACAGTATTACTCACAGTGTTTGCTTTACAACACACATTTACATAGATTGAAATACAATTGAATGCTTTGATTTCTGAAGTAATTTGCATGCATTGCAGAAACCAATACTGTTAAAAAGGGGATCTACAAAAAGCCAAGGTACTTTAATACAAGAAGCATGGTGCATGAAGGAAAAAATTGCATGCAAGTCAAATTTACTCTTGACTTCACATATTTAATCCAAAGAAGTATTGAAGTGTCTGGAGTGCAGCTGCATATAAATTATGTTTATAAGTGATTGAAAGTAATTTTAAGATGTCATCAATAAATTTATTTTACGATGAGCAAGGTGACTTTGCAGTCATGGAGGACGAAGAGGAGACCGATTACGTGCCAGCAAATACGCCGAAACGTGGTGTAAAGGCCGGCACACGGCGTGGAAAATATCAACGCCTGCCAGCCGATGCTCGGAAGCGGATCTTGAACTGCTTCCGGGCTTCTCTATCATTGTCGCGTCCACCTTGCCGACCGTTGCACCGCCCCGCTTCCGAGGTGCCCCGTCACCGTCGCCGTCACCCTCCCCTCGGCGAATATATCCGTAGGCCGTCTTGACGGCGACACCATTGGCAGTAGCGGCCAGCTTCCAGTCGCCGCCAGCCCGGAACCAGTCCGCTTCCGAGCATCGGCTGGCACGCGTTGAAATTTTCGACGCCCGGTGCCGGCCTTTACACCACGTTTCGGCGTGTTTGCTGGCACGTTATCGGTCTCCTCTTCGTCCTCCATGACTGCGAGGTCACCTTGCTAATTGTAAAATAAATCTATTGATGACATCTTAAAATTACTTTCAATCACTTATGTGAAAATATAATGTATATGCAGCTGCACTCCAGACACTTCAATACTTCTTCGGAATCAATATTGAAGTCAAGACCTCAAGAGTAAACTTGACTCGCGTGCAATTTTTTCCTTCATTAGTCATGCTTTTTGTAGATCCCCTTTTTAACAGTATCGGTTTGTGCAGTGCATGCCAATTACTTCAGAAATCAAAGCATTCAAATGTATTTAAATATATGTAAATGCTTGATGTAAAGCAAACGCCGCGAGTAATACCGTACACCATACACCGTTTTAAACTGCATTTCAACTATATTAATATGCAATTCATCTATTTTAAATTGGTCTTCAACTGTTTTATTTTGGTCTTCAGCTATTTTGATTTGGTCGTCAGTCGTTTTAATTTGGTTGTCAGTTGTTTTAATTTGGTTTTCAATTGTTTTAATTTGTGCCTTAAAAGGTGTAGCTGGAAGATGGTTAAACTGGCATAGCACAGTTATGGCGTTAGTAGGTCATGTTGTGGCATAACTGATATTCTTGTTTAACTCAGCATCAGAATACAGACCACAAGATCTTCCTAGATAGCATGTAGCGTAGCCTGGTGCACTCAGTGTAAAACCGTTCATGCATTCATGCTTGGTTTACAAATAAATAATCGCCAAATGACCAAAGCTTTGGGGGCACCGATAAACTAGACATCAAATGAAACCCGCCCCTGCAGCTCAGTTGGGCAATTTTGTCCGCCCCTGTAGCTCAGTTGGAAGAGCGCTGGGCTTCTGACCTCAACCGGTAGTGGCAGCCCGGGTTCGAGTCGCTTCGGCGCTCGCTATTTGCCCCTGACTGGGATGGCCTGTGGCCAGTGGCAGCGGTCGCACTCAAGGTCGGATGACGTCAGAGGGTGGGGCGGACCGTGTCCAGGTATGTTGGGCACGTACAAATTTCGCTTCTAAATTCTGCCGGACGCCAGGAATTGCTTGATTGGATGGTGGGGTCAGGGCTTGCGCAACAAGCTATGCTTAGCGCGGGCCTGACCTCGGAAATCCATCTATTCAAAAACATTCGGACTAAATGTAAACAAATCTAGCTCAGTTTGGATTTCAAAAGGTGCACAACACACACTTGATCTGTTCGTATGCTATTGCTGCGTGTTATTCTATGAAACGTATCACCAGCACTCATTGTGCAGTGTGCACACAACCTGTCTGATTGGACTGCCCGTGCTCATCCCAGACGGAGTACTATGAGCGGGTGCGGCGCCGGCTCGACCTCGAGCGCCACCGCCGGCAGCTGCTGACCAAACAGCTGACGGCCGGCGGCCAGCTGATGACCATGCAGCGTCAGCTGATTGTGGAGATCCCGCTGACGCAGCTGATCGACCAGCTGCAGAGCGGCCAGCTGACCGCCACAGAGGCCCTCAGGGCGTACCAAGCCAAGGTAGGATACTGGTTGTGGTCCAGTGATTCTCTGGCGAGATGTATCAGAATGCTGCCACTAAATTATAATGCAGAACGGTAATATCTGGTTAAAGGAGCGGCACATGTTTTGGGCGCATTTATTTTCCTCGGCAGATCATCTAAGTCCACTTATTCACTTCTCGTAAATTGTGTTGGGTGGAATGCCTTATTTCATTGGTAAAAGGTCTTATCATCGTTTTTTGATAGTTGAGCCATCGAGCGTCAGTTTCCAACCAGGAGAGTAACATTAAACTTGCCTTCCATTCCAGGCCCTGGAAGTCACAGCACTGTACAACTGCATCACTGAGTTTGTGCTAAATGCCGAGGTAAGGAACACCAATTAGGGACATGTCATACAACAAGAGCCCCTTATCATCTTGATTGTCATCATCTTGATTATCATCTTGATAATGGGATTTATCATCTTGGTGGCATATACAGATAGTTGCTTAGTAGAGATGCAAAACAAATCTCCAAAAACAGGAACCGGCACCGCCACCGCTCATAAATGATTTGGCACCGGCATCAAGCCCGGCCACATGTGGCAGTACCCGCCAGGCCCGGCAGCCAGCAATCTGCAAGCCTACTTCATTACACATTAAACAATATTTTAACCCCCGAACTTGTGCTGAGTCCGGCATCAGACCGGCTAGCCTTTGTTCAGACACAGCTTCAGGCCTGCCGGACCTCAATTTGGACCCGGCGACGGCTCCGTGGTCCTGCAATTTGTATCCCTGCTGCTTAGCAATCCTAATACATAGATTTAAAGGAAATAGGTCACATTTAATGGGATTTTGAACTGAGATAGCAGATTTGTAGAGCAGATCGAAAAATGGGTTGTGGTGAAATAATTACCTCGCTACGCTAAGTAATTTCAACGGGACTAGTGGCCCCTTTTAGAAGACTGTTTCGTGGCGGTTTCGGGGCACGAAAGACTGCTCCGTGCCCCAAAACAGAGTCTTATAAAAGGGGCCCACTAGTCCTGTGTCGAAATTACTTAGTGTAGCGAGGTAATTATTTCACCACAACCCATTTTTCGATCTGCTCTACAAATCTGCTATCTCAGTTCAAAACCCCATTAAAAGTGACCTATTCCCTTTAACATTGTCTGTTGGAAATTTTGAAGACCGTGCTGTACTTATACTGTTGCTCATCACTCTGTATTCCACGCGTTTATGCCGTGCAAGTTGAGAATGGCAGCGACTATAAGAGTGGGACTCACTCAGAACATTTCCCCCGCGCAGGATCGTGCGGCGGCGCTGGACGCGCTGCCGGCGTCCGAGCGCGGCCCGCTGTACGGCGTGCCCATCAGCGTCAAGGAGTGCATCGACCTGGAGGGCTTCGACTCGACGATCGGACTGGCCAAGTACCTGGACCAGCCGGCGGCGACCACGGCGCCGCTGCTGCAGACCCTCATTGACCTCGGCGCGGTGCCTTTCTGCAAGACCAACATTCCACAGACCATGCTGAGGTAACTATATTGAAAGACCAACATTCCACAGACCATGATGAGGTAACCATATTGAAAACTAACATTCCACAGACTGTGACGAGTTAACTATATATACGAGGAGCTCAACGGCACCAAGAGCGGTGAGCGGATCTACCGGGCGGGCCTACCACAGGGTAGTGTCCTGGCACCGACCCTGTTTGTGTTATGGGCGGCGCCGCTCTCCGCTGAGCTCCAGGCCGGTCCGGGCACGACGGCCTTCCTCTACGCTGATGACACGGCAGTGCTTTGCGGGGGTCACACCTTGGAGATGGCCAGGCGCAGGGCTCGGGTAGCGGCGGACGTCCTGGTCAGATGGGCACACCTGAACAAGATGAACGTCGCGGGTGAGAAGACCCAGCTGCTGGTGCTGTCCCAATGGGCCAAGGACGCCCAGTGTGACATCCGAGTGGCGGGCGGGGTGGTGCGGTCCGGGGAGCAGCTGAAACTGCTTGGCGTTACCCTGGATCGTCTCCTCCACTTTGGCCCCCACTGCCGCTCGCTACGCCTGCGCACCCGCCCCAGGCTGCACCAGCTCAGGAAGCTGACGGGACGCAGTTGGGGCGTCGGCGAAAAACAGCTGCGTATCGTGGCGAGCGGATACGTCCGTGGCGCGTTGGAGCACGCGGCGGCGGCGTGGCTGCCCGCGGCGGCACCGTCGCACGCCGGGATCCTCGAGCGGGAGATGCGCGCAGCCGCGCGTACGATCACGTGCTGCCCCCTGTCGACGCCAGGCCACGCCGTTCTCGCGGAGGCGGGGCTGCCCGCGGCGACACCGTCGCACGCCGGGATCCTCGAACGGGAGATACGCGCAGCCGCGCGTACCATCACGTGCTGCCCGCTGTCGACGCCAGCCCACGCCGTTCTTGCGGAGGCGGGGCTGGAACAGATGTCGGCGCGGCGCACGGCGGCGCGCCTCCTGGCCAAGGCCCACGCCCTGCCGGAGGATGATCCCCTCCGGACGGTGGCCGAAGCGTCACCACCGGTCCGCCTAAAAAGCACCGTGGGCTGGAGGATGGTGGGCCGCGAGGCCTGGAGTGCGGCGGGGGTGGAGGGCCCTGTTGAGCGGTCCCTGACCCGCCGCCCCCCGCCGTGGACTCGCGCCGAGGGCGCTACATTTAAACCTCAGCGTTGGCGTGCTGCGTCCGGGAGCGTCCCCGGCAGAGAAGAGTGGCGAACCAGCGCCTCTCGGCCCTTCCGCAGTGCGCCACATGGATTTGGACTGACGGGTTAGCAGAAGGGGGCGTTCTGAACGGCGGTGCTGGAGCGCTGGTGGTGCGGCCGGAGGGAGATGAGTCGGAGGTGCGAGTCCCTGCCGGCTCCTTATGCTCCAGCTTCAGGGCCGAGATGTTCGCCCTCGTCGCGGCCCTCGAGTTCCTCTCTGAACATCTCGACGAGGACCCAGGAGACCCGGTGGTGATATGCACCGACAGCCGGTCGGCGTTGGCGACCCTGAGCATGGGGCCGCCCGCCCAGTCCTCGCCCCTGGCGGCCGCCATCTGGCACGCCTTGCTAGATGTCGCGGCGCGGGGGCGGCGGGTGCACCTGCAGTGGGTTCCTTCCCACTGCGACCTGGCGGGCAACGAGAGGGCCGATGCCCTGGCCAAGGAGGCTGCTCTGCTGCCCCAGGGAGAGGTGCCGGTGGACGTCCGGGCGGTCCACCGTGCGGCCGCGAGAGCGGCGAGATCGCGCGCTGTGAGGGATTGGCCCCAGGGCTGATACCGCGCCCTGATGGGCTCGCGCGTGCCGCCGCCGGTGACCGGCTTGAGCCGCACCGAGGCTGCCGACGTGTACCAGCTCCGGGCAGGCCACTGGTCTGGCTCGGCCCAGTATTTGCACCGGATTGGCCGGAACCCCTCCAGCCGCTGCCGCCAGTGCAGCTCGTTGGACTGCCAGGCGGGCTGGTGTCGCGTCTGTCGGGAGGAGGCGGACACCCCCGAGCACATCCTGCGGAGGTGCCCCGCGCTGATGAGGACCCGGCTTCCATCTCCTGGGCACCATATCACCCGATATGGACCAACTGCGGAGCGACAGCGTGGTGGCGGCCCTGGCGGCCGCTGCCAGGGCCCTCCAGAGCCGTTTGGCTACGTTCGGCCCCTGAGCCGACGGAGGGAAAAAAACAAACAACAACAAAGGTAACTATATTGAAAACCAACATTCCACAGACCATGATGAGGTAACTATATTGAAAGACCATCATTCCATACCATTAAGAGGTAACCGAATTGAAAGATCAACGTGCCGCAGGCTACGCTGCGGAATCCAGCATGGAGTGTCCAGCATGCTATGTGTCTTGCTAACGTGCCTTAGTGTGTTCAACACACCACTGACCCTGCTGATGCAGTCATACGGAGTTTATCAACACTTACCAGCTCATGCTGAAATGGCCTCTGTTTATCCGTACCGGCAGTTACGGCTGCGTTAGTAACCCCGTGTTTCTGTCTGCCGGCAGTTACGGCTGCGTTAGTAACCCTGTGTCTGTCTGCCGGTAGTTACGGCTGCGTTAGTAACCCTGTGTCTCTGTCTGCCGGCAGTTACGGCTGCGTTAGTAAACCTGTGTCTGTATCTGCCGGCAGTTACGGCTGCGTTAGTAACCCCGTGTTTCTGTCTGCCGGCAGTTGCGGCTGCGTTAGTAACCCTGTGTCTCTGTCTGCCGGCAGTTACGGCTGCGTTAGTAACCCTGTCTCTGTGTGCCGGCAGTTACGGCTGCGTTAGTAACCCTGTGTCTCTGTCTGCCGGCAGTTACGGCTGCGTTAGTAACCCTGTGTCTCTGTCTGCCGGCAGTTACGGCTGCGTTAGTAACCCTGTGTCTGTGTGCCGGCAGTTACGGCTGCGTTAGTAACCCTGTGTCTCTGTCTGCCGGCAGTTACGGCTGCGTTAGTAACCCTGTGTCTGTGTCTGCCGGCAGTTACGGCTGCGTTAGTAACCCTGTGTCTCTGTCTGCCGGCAGTTACGGCTGCGTTAGTAACCCTGTGTTTGTGTCTGCCGGCAGTTACGGCTGCGTTAGTAACCCTGTGTCTCTGTCTGCCGGCAGTTACGGCTGCGTTAGTAACCCTGTGTCTGTGTCTGCCGGCAGTTGCGGCTGCGTTAGTAACCCTGTGTCTGTGTCTGCCGGCACTCGGCAGTTACGGCTGCGTTAGTAACCCTGTGTCTGTCTGCCGGCAGTTACGGCTGCGTTAGTAACCCTGTGTCTGTGTCTGCCGGCAGTTACGGCTGCGTTAGTAACCCTGTGTCTCTGTCTGCCGGCAGTTACGGCTGCGTTAGTAACCCTGTGTTTGTGTCTGCCGGCAGTTACGGCTGCGTTAGTAACCCTGTGTCTCTGTCTGCCGGCAGTTACGGCTGCGTTAGTAACCCTGTGTCTCTGTCTGCCGGCAGTTACGGCTGCGTTAGTAACCCTGTGTCTGTGTCTGCCGGCAGTTGCGGCTGCGTTAGTAACCCTGTGTCTGTGTCTGCCGGCACTCGGCAGTTACGGCTGCGTTAGTAACCCTGTGTCTGTCTGCCGGCAGTTACGGCTGCGTTAGTAACCCTGTGTCTGTGTCTGCCGGCAGTTACGGCTGCGTTAGTAACCCTGTGTCTGTGTCTGCCGGCAGTTACGGCTGCGTTAGTAACCCTGTCTCTGTCTGCCGGCAGTTACGGCTGCGTTAGTAACCCTGTGTCTGTGTCTGCCGGCAGTTACGGCTGCGTTAGTAACCCTGTGTCTCTGTCTGCCGGCAGTTACGGCTGCGTTAGTAACCCTGTGTCTGTGTCTGCCGGCAGTTACGGCTGCGTTAGTAACCCTGTCTCTGTGTCTGCCGGCAGTTACGGCTGCGTTAGTAACCCTGTGTCTCTGTCTGCCGGCAGTTACGGCTGCGTTAGTAACCCTGTGTCTCTGTCTGCCGGCAGTTACGGCTGCGTTAGTAACCCTGTGTCTCTGTCTGCCGGCAGTTACGGCTGCGTTAGTAACCCCGTGTTTCTGTCTGCCGGCAGTTACGGCTGCGTTAGTAACCCTGTGTCTGTGTGCCGGCAGTTACGGCTGCGTTAGTAACCCTGTGTCTGCCGGCAGTTTCGGCTGCGTTAGTAACCCTGTGTCTGTGTCTGCCGGCAGTTACGGCTGCGTTAGTAACCCTGTGTCTGTGTCTGCCGGCAGTTACGGCTGCGTTAGTAACCCTGTGTCTGTATGTGCCGGCAGTTACGGCTGCGTTAGTAACCCTGTGTCTCTGTCTGCCGGCAGTTACGGCTGCGTTAGTAACCCTGTGTCTGTGTCTGCCGGCAGTTACGGCTGCGTTAGTAACCCTGTGTCTGTGTGTGCTGGCAGTTACGGCTGCGTTAGTAACCCTGTGTTTCTGTCTGCCGGCAGTTGCGGCTGCGTTAGTAACCCTGTGTCTGTGTGTGCTGGCAGTTACGGCTGCGTTAGTAACCCTGTGTCTGTCTGCCGGCAGTTGCGGCTGCGTTAGTAACCCTGTGTCTGTGTGTGTGCCGGCAGTTACGGCTGCGTTAGTAAGCCTGTGTTTCTGTGTATGTGCCGGCAGTTACGGCTGCGTTAGTAACCCTGTGTCTCTGTCTGCCGGCAGTTACGGCTGCATTAGTAACCCCGTGTTTCTGTCTGCCGGCAGTTACGGCTGCGTTAGTAACCCTGTGTCTCTGTCTGCCGGCAGTTACGGCTGCGTTAGTAACCCTGTGTTTCTGTCTGCCGGCAGTTACGGCTGCGTTAGTAACCCTGTGTCTCTGTCTGCCGGCAGTTACGGCTGCGTTAGTAACCCTGTGTCTGTGTCTGCCGGCAGTTACGGCTGCGTTAGTAACCCTGTGTCTGTGTCTGCCGGCAGTTACGGCTACGTTAGTAACCCTGTGTCTCTGTCTGCCGGCAGTTACGGCTGCGTTAGTAACCCTGTCTGTGTCTGCCGGCAGTTACGGCTGCGTTAGTATCCCTGTGTCTGTGTCTGCCGGCAGTTACGGCTGCGTTAGTAACCCTGTCTGTGTCTGCCGGCAGTTACGGCTGCGTTAGTATCCCTGTGTCTGTGTCTGCCGGCAGTTACGGCTGCGTTAGTAACCCTGTCTCTGTCTGCCGGCAGTTACGGCTGCGTTAGTAACCCTGTGTCTGTGTCTGCCGGCAGTTACGGCTGCGTTAGTAACCCTGTGTCTGTGTGTGCTGGCAGTTACGGCTGCGTTAGTAACCCTGTGTTTCTGTCTGCCGGCAGTTGCGGCTGCGTTAGTAACCCTGTGTCTGTGTGTGCTGGCAGTTACGGCTGCGTTAGTAACCCTGTGTTTGTGTCTGCCGGCAGTTGCGGCTGCGTTAGTAACCCTGTGTCTGTGTGTGTGCCGGCAGTTACGGCTGCGTTAGTAAGCCTGTGTTTCTGTGTGTGTGCCGGCAGTTACGGCTGCGTTAGTAACCCTGTGTCTCTGTCTGCCGGCAGTTACGGCTGCATTAGTAACCCCGTGTTTCTGTCTGCCGGCAGTTACGGCTGCGTTAGTAACCCTGTGTCTCTGTCTGCCGGCAGTTACGGCTGCGTTAGTAACCCTGTGTTTCTGTCTGCCGGCAGTTACGGCTGCGTTAGTAACCCTGTGTCTCTGTCTGCCGGCAGTTACGGCTGCGTTAGTAACCCTGTGTCTGTGTCTGCCGGCAGTTACGGCTGCGTTAGTAACCCTGTGTCTGTGTCTGCCGGCAGTTACGGCTACGTTAGTAACCCTGTGTCTCTGTCTGCCGGCAGTTACGGCTGCGTTAGTAACCCTGTCTGTGTCTGCCGGCAGTTACGGCTGCGTTAGTATCCCTGTGTCTGTGTCTGCCGGCAGTTACGGCTGCGTTAGTAACCCTGTCTGTGTCTGCCGGCAGTTACGGCTGCGTTAGTATCCCTGTGTCTGTGTCTGCCGGCAGTTACGGCTGCGTTAGTAACCCTGTCTCTGTCTGCCGGCAGTTACGGCTGCGTTAGTAACCCTGTGTTTCTGTCTGCCGGCAGTTTCGGCTGCGTTAGTAACCCTGTGTCTCTGTCTGCCGGCAGTTACGGCTGCGTTAGTAACCCTGTGTCTGCCGGCAGTTACGGCTGCGTTAGTATCCCTGTGTCTCTGTCTGCCGGCAGTTACGGCTGCGTTAGTAACCCTGTGTCTGTGTCTGCCGGCAGTTACGGCTGCGTTAGTAACCCTGTGTCTCTGTCTGCCGGCAGTTACGGCTGCGTTAGTAACCCTGTGTCTCTGTCTGCCGGCAGTTACGGCTGCGTTAGTAACCCTGTGTCTCTGTCTGCCGGCAGTTACGGCTGCGTTAGTAACCCTGTGTCTGTCTGCCGGCAGTTACGGCTGCGTTAGTAACCCTGTGTTTCTGTCTGCCGGCAGTTACGGCTGCGTTAGTAACCCTGTGTCTGTGTGTGCCGGCAGTTACGGCTACGTTAGTAACCCTGTGTTTGTGTCTGCCGGCAGTTACGGCTGCGTTAGTAACCCTGTGTCTGTGTGTGCCGGCAGTTACGGCTGCGTTAGTAACCCTGTGTTTCTGTCTGCCGGCAGTTACGGCTGCGTTAGTAACCCTGTGTCTCTGTCTGCCGGCAGTTACGGCTGCGTTAGTAACCCTGTGTCTCTGTCTGCCGGCAGTTTCGGCTGCGTTAGTAACCCTGTGTCTGCCGGCAGTTACGGCTGCGTTAGTATCCCTGTGTCTCTGTCTGCCGGCAGTTACGGCTGCGTTAGTAACCCTGTGTCTGTGTCTGCCGGCAGTTACGGCTGCGTTAGTAACCCTGTGTCTCTGTCTGCCGGCAGTTACGGCTGCGTTAGTAACCCTGTGTCTCTGTCTGCCGGCAGTTACGGCTGCGTTAGTAACCCTGTGTCTCTGTCTGCCGGCAGTTACGGCTGCGTTAGTAACCCTGTGTCTGTCTGCCGGCAGTTACGGCTGCGTTAGTAACCCTGTGTTTCTGTCTGCCGGCAGTTACGGCTGCGTTAGTAACCCTGTGTCTGTGTGTGCCGGCAGTTACGGCTACGTTAGTAACCCTGTGTTTGTGTCTGCCGGCAGTTACGGCTGCGTTAGTAACCCTGTGTCTGTGTGTGCCGGCAGTTACGGCTGCGTTAGTAACCCTGTGTTTCTGTCTGCCGGCAGTTACGGCTGCGTTAGTAACCCTGTGTCTCTGTCTGCCGGCAGTTACGGCTGCGTTAGTAACCCTGTGTCTCTGTCTGCCGGCAGTTTCGGCTGCGTTAGTAACCCTGTGTCTGTGTCTGCCGGTAGTTACGGCTGCGTTAATAACCCTGTCTCTGTCTGCCGGCAGTTTCGGCTGCGTTAGTAACCCTGTGTCTGTGTGTGCCGGCAGTTACGGCTGCGTTAGTAACCCTGTGTCTGTGTGTGCCGGCAGTTACGGCTGCGTTAGTAACCCTATGACTCTGTCTGCCGGCAGTTACGGCTGCAGTAACCCGGTGTGGGGCGTGACGAGGAACATCCGTGACCCGGTCCGGGTGCCGGGCGGCTCCTCCGGTGGAGAAGGTGTGCTGGTGGCCGCCGGCGGCTCCCCGCTCGGGGTCGGCTCCGACATCGGCGGCAGCGTCCGCGCGCCTGCCCTCTTCAGCGGCTGCTGCGGCTTCAAGCCGACCTACGGCCGCATCAGGTCAGCCGGCGAACTGCGCCGATGAGTGTGTCATGTGTGTGAGGGGGGATTGGGGTCGGGACTGGAGCGAGGCCAGCTCAGTGGGGACTGGCAGACCGCGGGTCAGGTCAGGTCTGCCGGCGAGAGGCGCTGTTGGTCGGTGTTGGCGGGACTGGAGCGAGGCCAGCTCAGTGGAGACGGGCAGATCTCGGGTCAGGTCAGGTCAAGTCTGCCGGCGAGAGGCGCTGTTGGTCGGTGTTGGCGGGACTGGAGCGAGGCCAGCTCAGTGGGGACTGGCAGACCTCGGGTCAGGTCAGGTCAGCTAGTGGGCGGCGCTGGTGGGCGGGGGTGTCGATAGGAGAGTCCAGCTCAGTGGAGACGGTCAGACCTCGGGTCAGGTCAGGTCAGCTAGAGGGCGGCGCTGGTGGGCGGGGGTGTCGATAGGAGAGTCCAGCTCAGTGGAGACGGTCAGACCTCGGGTCAGGTCAGGTCAGCTAGTGGGCGGCGCTGGTGGGCGGGGGTGTCGATTGGAAGGAGTCCAGCTCAGTGGAGACGGACATACCGCGGGTCAGGTCAGGTCAGCTGCAATGTAAAACATTCTGATGTAGTTTAATACACTGCTATGGTGATTATTTTAGTGACTATTTGTCGACTTATTAACCTTACAATACAGTCAGTCAATACAGTTGTACAAACTGGTGTGATTTTCGGCGATAACAGATGGTGGCATGCGCCATGGCTGCGGAATGTGTATGCGAGACTTGGTTTGACCATAGATAACTGTACGTAATGTACAGTTACTCAGTTATCGATGGTTTGGTCTTTACCTGGCATGAAGTTGAGGCCATTCCCCTCTGAACCGTATCCACGTAATTTGTCAAACTAACTCGTATTCACTACCACTGCAACCGGTGCTCTCTTCCCCGACAGCTCCCGTGGTATGCGGTCCGTCATGCCTGCCACCATTGGACGTGAGTATGCCTTCGTTGTGTCATGTACAGTCCTTTTTACGCGTCAACAAACCTGAGATCATACTCGCTTCTGACGTTGTCGATTCGAGACAGAGTCAAATATGTCCGAGAGCGCGGCAACATCCGGCTGCCGTAGCCGTAGTGCACTACGCTGCGGTGTCTGACCGGCCGTCCCGGCCCGCTCCGTCCCAGTGCGACCCACGATCGGCTTCCTGGCCCGGGAGCCGGCCGATGTGGCGCGCGTGCTGCGCCTGGTGACCACTCGGCTGCCGACGGCCGACATGTACCGGCTGGACCCGCTGGTACCGCGCGCCTACTGGAACCAGCCGGTGGGTGTAATGTTCAACTTGGGTAGGTTCCTTATCACGGTATGCTCGTTTGTTGAGAGTTTAGGTCAGACAGGTCACTTGTCAGTGTGTGACCACTAACTATGTGCTCTGACCGGTCAGCTTCAGAGCGAGTTCAGTCAGTGTGACCTGTGACCTGTGACCGGCAGCTGGCGGACGGCGGACGGCAGTGGCGAGTCGGCTACTTGACGGAGATGCCGTTCTGTCCGGCCACGCCCGGAGTGCGCCGTGTGCTGACCCAGACGGTGCAGGCGCTGGAGGCGGCCGGCCACGAGCTGGTACCGTTCCAGCTGGACTGCGGCCCGGCCGAGACCCAGCTCTTCATGCAGGTCGTCCAGCCCGATAATGGCCTGCACCTGCTCAGAGCCGTGTGAGTCGGAATAAAATGTATGCCGTTTATTTAGCAAATTGTTGATTTTGTTTTTACAAAACCAATTTCCCAACATGATTTTGTAATTTCGGTCCCCATCCCACCCTGTTGTCGGCCGCGGTTGACTGCTGGACTTTGTCTGTTTGTTCCGGCAGTGCCGACAAGGAGCTGACTGACTAGTGTCTAGTGTCTGGAGCTGATTGACTAGTGTCTAGTGTCTGGAGCTGTCTAGTGTCTGGTGTCTGGAGCTGACTGACTAGTGTCTGATGTCTCGAGCTGACTGTATAGTGTCTGGTGTCTGGAGCTGACTGACTAGTGTCTGGTGTCTCGAGCTGATTGAATAGTGTCTGGTGTCTGGAGCTGACTGTCTAGTGTCTGGTGTCTGGTGCTGACTGTCTAGTGTCTGGTGTCTGGAGCTGACTGACTAGTGTCTGGTGTCTGGAGCTGACTGACTAGTGTCTGGTGTCTGGAGCTGACTGTCTAGTGTCTGGTGTCTGGAGCTGACTGTCTAGTGTCTGGTGTCTGGAGCTGACTGAATAGTGTCTGGTGTCTCGAGCTGATTGACTAGTGTCTGGTGTCTGGAGTTGACTGACTAGTGTCTGGTGTCTGAAGCTGACTGTCTATTGTCTGGTGTCTGGAGCCGACTGTCTAGTGTCTGGTGTCTGGAGCTGACTGACTAGTGTCTGGTGTCTGGAGCTGACTGAATAGTGGCTGGTGTCTGGAGCTGACTGACTAGTGTCTGGTGTCTGGAGCTGACTGTCTAGTGTCTGGTGTCTGGAGCTGACTGTCTAGTGTCTGGAGCTGACTGAATAGTGTCTGGTGTCTCGAGCTGATTGACTAGTGTCTGGTGTCTGGAGCTGACTGACTAGTGTCTGGTGTCTGGAGCTGACTTGACTAGTGTCTGGTGTCTGGAGCTGACTGACTAGTGTCTGGTGTCTGGAGCCGACTGTCTAGTGTCTGGTGTCTGGAGCTGACTGACTAGTGTCTGGTGTCTGGAGCTGACTGTCTAGTGTCTGGTGTCTGGAGCTGATTGACTAGTGTCTGGTGTCTCGAGCTGATTGACTAGTGTGGTGTCTGGAGCTGAATGACTAGTGTCTGGTGTCTGGAGCTGACTCTGGTGTCTGGAGCTGACTGACTAGTGTGGTGTCTGGAGCTGGCTATCTAGTGTCTGGTGTCTGGAGCTGACTGACTAGTGTCTGGTGTCTGGAGCTGACTGTCTAGTGTCTAGTGTCTGGAGCTGACTAGTGTCTGGTGTCTGGAGCTGACTGTCTAGTGTGGTGTCTGGAGCTGACTGACTAGTGTGGTGTCTGGAGCTGACTGACTAGTGTCTGGTGTCTGGAGCTGACTGGCTAGTGTCTGGTGTCTGGAGCTGACTGACTAGTGTCTGGTGTCTGGAGCTGACTAGTGTCTGATGTCTGGAGCTGACTGACTAGTATCTGGTGTCTGGAGCTGACTAGTGTCTGGTGTCTGGAGCTGACTGTCTAGTGTCTGGTGTCTGGAGCTGACTGTCTAGTGTCTGGTGTCTGGAGCTGACTGACTAGTGTCTGGTGTCTGGAGCTGACTGTCTAGTGGCTGGTGTCTGGAGCCGACTAAGTGTCTGGTGTCTGGAGCTGACTGACTAGTGTCTGGTGTCTGGAGCTGACTGACTGGTGTCTGGAGCTGACTAGTGTCTGGAGCTGACTGTCTAGTGTCTGGTGTCTGGAGCTGATTGACTAGTGTCTGGTGTCTGGAGCTGACTGTCTAGTGTCTGGTCTCTGGAGCTGACTAGTGTCTGGTGTCTGGAGCTGACTGACTAGTGTCTGGTGTCTGGAGCTGACTGACTGACTAGTGTCTGGTGTCTGGAGCTGACTGACTAGTGTCTGGTGTCTGGAGCTGACTGACTAGTGTCTGGTGTCTGGAGTTGACTGTCTAGTGTCTGGTGTCTGGAGCTGACTGACTAGTGTCTGGTGTCTCGAGCTGACTAGTGTCTGGTGTCTGGAGCTGACTATCTAGTGTCTGGTGTCTGGAGCTGACTAGTGTCTGGAGCTGACTAGTGTCTGGTGTCTGGAGCTGATTGTCTAGTGTATGGTGTCTGGAGCTACTGACTAGTGTGATGTCTGGAGCTGACTGACTAGTGTGGTGTCTGGAGGTGACTGACTAGTCTCTGGTGTCTGGAGGTGACCGACTAGTCTCTGGTGTCTGGAGGTGACTGACTAGTCTCTGGTGTCTGGAGCTGACTGACTAGTGGCTGGTGTCTGGAGCTGACTAGTGGCTGGTGTCTGAAGCTGATTGACTATTGTCTGGTGTCTGGAGCTGACTGACTAGTGTCTGGTGTCTGGAGCTGACTGACTAGTGTCTGGTGTCTGGAGCTGACTGACTAGTGTCTGGTGTCTCGAGCTGACTAGTGTCTGGTGTCTGGAGCTGACTATCTAGTGTCTGGTGTCTGGAGCTGACTAGTGTCTGGAGCTGACTAGTGTCTGGTGTCTGGAGCTGATTGTCTAGTGTATGGTGTCTGGAGCTACTGACTAGTGTGATGTCTGGAGCTGACTGACTAGTGTGGTGTCTGGAGGTGACTGACTAGTCTCTGGTGTCTGGAGGTGACCGACTAGTCTCTGGTGTCTGGAGGTGACTGACTAGTCTCTGGTGTCTGGAGCTGACTGACTAGTGGCTGGTGTCTGGAGCTGACTAGTGGCTGGTGTCTGGAGCTGACTGACTAGTGTCTGGTGTCTGGAGCTGACTGTCTAGTGTCTGGTGTCTGGAGCTGACTAGTTAGTCAGCTCCAGACACCAGACACCAGACACCAGACACTAGTCAGCTCCAGACACCAGACACTAGTCAGCTCCAGACACCAGCCACTAGTCAGTCAGCTCCAGACACCAGAGACTAGTCAGTCACCTCCAGACACCAGAGACTAGTCAGTCACCTCCAGACACCACACTAGTCAGTCAGCTCCAGACATCACACTAGTCAGTCAGCTCCAGACACCATACACTAGACAATCAGCTCCAGACACCAGACACTAGTCAGCTCCAGACACTAGTTTTCTGGAGCTGACTGACTAATGTCTGGTGTCTGGAGCTGACTGACTAGTGTCTGGTGTCTGGAGCTGACTGACTAGTGTCTGGTGCCTGGAGCTGACTGTCTAGTGTCTGGTGTCTGGAGCTGACTAGTGTCTGGTGTCTGGAGCTGACTGTATAGTGTCTGATGTCTGGAGCTGACTAGTGTCTGGAGCTGACTAGTGTCTGGAGCTGACTAGTGTCTGGTGTTTGGAGCTGACTGACTAGTGTCTGGTGTCTGGAGCTGACTGTCTAGTGTCTGGTATCTGGAGCTGACTGACTAGTGTTTGGTGTCTGGAGCTGACTAGTGTCTGGTGTCTGGAGCTGACTGTCTAGTGTCTGGTGTCTGGAGCTGACTGTCTAGTGTCTGGTGTCTGGAGCTGACTGACTAGTGTCTGGTGTCTGGAGCTGACTGTCTAGTGTCTGGTATCTGGAGCTGACTGACTAGTGTTTGGTGTCTGGAGCTGACTAGTGTCTCGTGTCTGGAGCTGACTGTCTAGTGTCTGGTGTCTGGAGCTGACTGACTAGTGTGGTGTCTGGAGCTGACTGTCTAGTGTTTGGTGTCTGGAGCTGACTAGTGTCTGGTGTCTGGAGCTGACTGACTAGTGTCTGGTGTCTGGAGCTGACTGACTAGTGTCTGGTGTCTGGAGCTGACTGACTAGTGTGGTGTCTGGAGCTGACTGGCTAGTGTCTAGTGTCTGGAGCTGACTAGTGTCTGGTGTCTGGTGTCTGGAGCTGACTAGTGTCTGGAGCTGACTGACTAGTGTCTGGTGTCTGGAGCTGACTGTCTAGTGTCTGGTGTCTGGAGCTGACTGTCTAGTGTCTGGTGTCTGGAGCTGACTAGTGTCTGGTGTCTGGAGCTGACTGACTAGTGGCTGGTGTCTGGAGCTGACTGTCTAGTGTCTGGTGTCTGGAGGTGACTGACTAGTCTCTGGTGTCTGGAGCTGACTGACTAGTGTCTGGTGTCTGGAGCTGACTGACTAGTGTCTGGAGCTGACTGACTAGTGTCTAGTGTCTGGAGCTGACTGACTAGTGTCTGGTGTCTGAAGCTGACTAGTGTCTGGTGTCTGGAGTTGACTGACTAGTGTCTGGTGTCTGGAGCTGACTAGTGTCTGGTGGCTGGTGTCTGGAGCTGACTGTCTAGTGTCTGGTGTCTGGAGCTGACTGTCTAGTGTCTGGTGTCTGGAGCTGACTGTCTAGTGTCTGGAGCTGACTGACTAGTGGCTGGTGTCTGGAGCTGACTGACTAGTGTCTGGTGTCTGGAGCTGACTGACTAGTGTCTGGTGTCTGGAGCTGACTGAATAGTGTCTGGTGTCTGGAGCTGACTGACTAGTGTCTGGTGTCTGGAGCTGACTGACTAGTGTCTGGTGTCTGGAGCTGACTGACTAGTGTCTGGTGTCTGGAGCTGACTGACTAGTGTCTAGTGTCTGGAGCTGACTGAATAGTGTCTGGTGTCTGGAGCTGACTGACTAGTGCCTGGTGTCTGGAGCTGACTGACTAGTGTCTGGTGTCTGGAGCTGACTGACTAGTGTCTGGTGTCTGGAGCTGACTGACTAGTGTCTAGTGTCTGGAGCTGACTGAATAGTGTCTGGTGTCTGGAGCTGACTGACTAGTGTCTGGTGTCTGGAGCTGACTGACTAGTGTCTAGTGTCTGGAGCTGACTGTCTAGTGTCTGGTGTCTGGAGCTGACTAGTGTCTGGTGTCTGGAGCTGACTGACTAGTGTCTAGTGTCTGGAGCTGACTGGCTAGTGTCTGGTGTCTGGAGCTGACTGGCTAGTGTCTGGAGCTGACTGACTAGTGTCTAGTGTCTGGAGCTGACTAGTGTCTGGTGTCTGGAGCTGACTGACTAGTGTCTGGTGTCTGGAGCTGTCTGACTGGTGTCGGTGTCTGGAGCTGACTAGTGTCTGGAGCTGACTGTCTAGTGTGGTGTCTGGAGCTGACTAGTGTGGTGTCTGGAGCTGATTGTCTAGTGTCTGGTGTCTGGAGCTGACTGACTAGTGTCTGGTGTCTGGAGCTGACTAGTGTGGTGTCTGGAGCTGACTAGTGTCTGGTGTCTTGAGCTGACTGACTAGTGTGGTGTCTGGAGCTGACTGACTAGTGTCTGGTGTCTGGAGCTGACTGACTAGTGTGGTGTCTGGAGGTGACTGACTAGTGTCTGGTGTCTGGAGCTGACTGACTAGTGTCTGGTGTCTGGAGCTGACTGACTAGTGTCTGGTGTCTGGAGCTGACTGACTAGTGGCTGGTGTCTGGAGCTGACTGACTAGTGGCTGGTGTCTGGAGCTGACTAGTGTCTGGTGTCTGGAGCTGACTGAATAGTGTCTGGAGCTGACTAGTGTCTGGTGTCTGGAGCTGACTGACTAGTGTGGTGTCTGGAGGTGACTGACTGGTGTCTGGTGTCTGGAGCTGACTGACTAGTGGCTGGTGTCTGGAGCTGACTAGTGTCTGGTGTCTGGAGCTGACTGTCTAGTGTCTGGAGCTGACTGACTAGTGTCTGGAGCTGACTGACTAGTGTCTGGTGTCTGAGGCTGACTGACTAGTGTCTGGTGTTTGGAGCTGACTGACTAGTGTGTGGTGTCTGGAGCTGACTGACTAGTGTCTGGTGTCTGGAGCTGACTGACTGGTGTGGTGTCTGGAGCTGACTGCCTAGTGTGGTGTCTGGAGCTGACTGACTAGTGTGGTGTCTGGAGCTGACTAGTGTCTGGTGTCTGGAGCTGACTAGTGTCTGGTGTCTGGAGCTGACTGACTAGTGTGGTGTCTGGAGCTGACTGACTAGTGTGGTGTCTGGAGCTGACTGCCTAGTGTGGTGTCTGGAGCTGATTGTCTAGTGTGGTGTCTGGAGCTGACTGTCTAGTGTCTGGTGTCTGGAGCTGACTGGCTAGTGTCTGGTGTCTGGAGCTGACAAGTGTCACCTGGTGTCTGGAGCTGACTGACTAGTGTCTGGTGTCTGGAGCTGACTGACTAGTGGCTGGTGTCTGGAGCTGACAAGTGTCACCTGGTGTCTGGAGCTGACTGACTAGTGTCTGGTGTCTGGAGCTGACTGACTAGTGTCTAGTGTCTGGAGATGACTAGTGTCTGGAGCTGACTGTCTAGTGGATGGTGTCTGGAGCTGACTAGTGTCTGGTGTCTGGAGCTGACTGTCTAGTGTCTGGTGTCTGGAGCTGACTGACTAGTGTCTGGTGTCTGGAGCTGACTGACTAGTGTCTGGTGTCTGGAGCTGACTGTCTAGTGTCTGGTGCCTGGAGCTGACTCTAGTATCTGGTGTCTGGAGCTGACTAGTGGCTGGTGTCTGGAGCTGACTGACTAGTGTCTGGTGTCTGGAGATGACTGACTAGTGTCTGGTGTCTGGAGCTGACTGTCTAGTGTCTGGTGTCTGGAGCTGACAAGTGTCACCTGGTGTCTGGAGCTGACTGACTAGTGTCTGGTGTCTGGAGCTGAGTGTCTGGTGTCTGGAGCTGACTGACTAGTGTCTGGTGTCTGGAGCTGACTGTCTAGTGTCTGGTGTCTGGAGCTGACTGACTAGTGTCTGGTGTCTGGAGCTGACTGTCTAGTGTCTGGTGTCTGGAGCTGACTGTCTAGTGTCTGGTGTCTGGAGCTGACTGTCTAGTGTCTGGTGTCTGGAGCTGATTGACTAGTGTCTAGTGTCTGAAGCTGACTGAATAGTGTCTGGTGCCTGGAGCTGACTGACTAGTGTCTGGTGTCTGGAGCTGACTAGTGTCTGGTGTCTTGAGCTGACTGACTAGTGGCTGGTGTCTGGAGCTGACTGTCTAGTGTCTGGTGTCTGGAGCTGACTGGCTAGTGTCTGGATCTGACTGACTAGTGTCTGGAGCTGACAAGTGTCACCTGGTGTCTGGAGCTGACTGACTAGTGTCTCGTGTCTAGAGCTGACTGTCTAGTGTCTGGTGCCTGGAGCTGACTGTCTAGTGTCTGGTGTCTGGAGCTGACTGTCTAGTGTCTGGTGTCTGGAGCTGATTGACTAGTGTCTAGTGTCTGGAGCTGACTGAATAGTGTCTGGTGTCTGGAGCTGACTGACTAGTGTCTGGTGTCTGGAGCTGACTGTCTAGTGTCTGGTGTCTGGAGCTGACTGTCTAGTGTCTGGTGTCTGGAGCTGATTGACTAGTGTCTAGTGTCTGGAGCTGACTGACTAGTGTCTAGTGTCTGAAGCTGACTGAATAGTGTCTGGTGCCTGGAGCTGACTGACTAGTGTCTGGTGTCTGGAGCTGATTGACTAGTGTCTGGTGTCTGGAGCTGACTAGTGTCTGGTGTCTGGAGGTGACTGACTAGTGTCTGGTGTCTGGAGCTGACTGACTAGTGTCTGGTGTCTGGAGCTGACTGTCTAGTGTCTGGTGTCTGGAGCTGACTGTCTAGTGTCTGGTGTCTGGAGCTGACTGTCTAGTGTCTGGTGTCTGGAGCTGACTGACTAGTGTCTGGAGCTGACTGACTAGTGTCTAATGTCTGGAGCTGACTGACTAGTGTCTGGTGTCTGGAGCTGACTGACTAGTGTCTGGTGTCTGGAGCTGACTGTCTAGTGTCTGGTGTCTGGAGCTGACTGACTAGTGTCTGGTGTCTGGAGCTGACTGTCTAGTGTCTGGTGTCTGGAGCTGACTGTCTAGTGTCTGGTGTCTGGAGCTGACTGACTAGTGTCTGGAGGTGACTGACTAGTGTCTGGTGTCTGGAGCTGACTGTCTAGTGTCTGGTGTCTGGAGCTGACTGACTAGTGTCTGGAGCTGACTGACTAGTGTCTGGTGTCTGGAGCTGACTGTCTAGTGTCTGGTGTCTGGAGCTGACTGTCTAGTGTCTGGTGTCTGGAGCTGACTAGTGTCTGGTGTCTGGAGCTGACTGACTAGTGTCTGGTGTCTGGAGCTGACTGTCTAGTGTCTGGTGTCTGGAGCTGACTAGTGTCTGTTGTCTGGAGCTGACTGACTAGTGTCTGGTGTCTGGAGCTGACTGACTAGTGGCTGGTGTCTGGAGCTGACTAGTGTCTGGTGTCTGGAGCTGACTGACTAGTGTCTGGTGTCTGGAGCTGACTGTCTAGTGTCTGGTGTCTGGAGCTGACTGTCTAGTGTGGTGTCTGGAGTTGACTTCTAGTGTCTGGTGTCTGGTGTCTGGTGTCTGGAGCTGACTGTCTAGTGTCTGGTGTCTGGAGCTGACTGTCTATTGTCTGGTGTCTGGAGCTGACTGACTAGTGTCTGGTGTCTGGAGCTGACTGTCTAGTGTGGTGTCTGGAGTTGACTGTCTAGTGTCTGGTGTCTGGTGTCTGGAGCTGACTGTCTAGTGTCTGGTGTCTGGAGCTGACTGTCTATTGTCTAGTGTCTGGAGCTGACTGACTAGTGTCTGGTGTCTGGAGCTGACTGTCTAGTGTGGTGTCTGGAGTTGACTGTCTAGTGTCTGGTGTCTGGTGTCTGGTGTCTGGAGCTGACTGTCTAGTGTCTGGTGTCTGGAGCTGGCTGTCTAGTGTCTGGTGTCTGGAGCTGACTGTCTAGTGTGGTGTCTGGAGTTTACTGTCTAGTGTCTAGTGTCTGGTGTCTGGAACTGACTGTCTAGTGTCTGGAGCTGACTAGTTACCGAGCGGGCGCGAATCGCCCGTGAGGTTTCTCGTCAACTTACTAGACAAATTTACATTTGACCCGGGCCGGCCCGGCCATACAGACGCTTTTCGAAAGCTAATAACTTTGCAACCACTGCTCCGATTGAGATCGGGTTTTCACCATGGGATAGGACCATCAAATCAATTTTGATTTTGTTATGGTGCGTTCTGATAGGGGTGGTACCACAGCACGTACATCCGCAGACGTCGAAATGAACACAAATAATTATTGATCAAAAATGGCTTGATTTATCTAAGCATTCATTTGTATACGCTGAAGCATGCAGCGCTCAGGACGTACTCCCTTTTGGCGGATTCGAGAAAGGAGATCATGCACAATTTAATAAAACTTAATTTTTATGTTGGCTGATGCATGGAGGCCTGGCAATTTTTATGGGGGACTAAAAGGACTATGTTACTACCACGTGTGCTCTCGTACCGTTTCACATTTCAAACCTGTTTTAGCTTTACAAGAGCGCGCCCGCTCGGTCATCGCCCAGAAAGGCATTGTACTGGTGTTTGGTGTCTATGTTCTGCAGTGATGCTGACATGAGAATATGACTGACATTGCAGTGCCGACGAGGAGGTGGACATCTGCGTGGAGTCGTTCGTGACGCTGCTGAAGCTACCCCACTGGCTGCGTCGCGTTCTCCGCTGGGGCACAGAGAACCACTTCCGCTTCCTGCCCTCCCGCCTCAAAGGTCTGTTAACCCCCCCCCCCCCCCGTTAATTTGTCATGCTCGTGCTTTAACCCTTGCCCTACGGGAGCTTTTTCACCTTCTCCTTACGGGGGGGGGGCTGACAGTCCCCTGGCTGGTAACTTCCAAACCAAGCAACTTAGAGTAATGCGGTAAGAACCAGCATATTGCCTGTCATGAGAGGAATCTAACAGTATGCGATTTTTGGTTTTAGGTTTCAGGTCAGTGACCTTCCAGGTCAAGTGAATGGCCTCGGATTTACCACGTCCAGAACAGCGATTTTGCTCATTCAGAAAACCTAAAAAATAGAAATTGATAAATGTAAATAAAAAGGCATGTTCCTAGACCAGTTTCGTGTCAGAAATACAGAAAAATGTAATTATTTGTTCGTATATTGTCATAGAAGTGATTTTTCCAACAACAACACAAAATCGGTAAAAAACCAAAAATTTCGGGAATCCGAGATGGTTATTTTAAAGAAAATGACATTTTCTATCTTTGCTGAATTGCATTTGCAATTTGCAATAAAACTCTGTTTTCTACGATTTTTCAAATATTTATCGTTTTTCCACCGACATGACGTCATCAAAACATCATTATATCCCAAACCATTTAACCAATTTCAATTACATTTTTACAGCATATGTATAATTGTTGTAAACTCAGCTACTGAAAATGTCAGCAAGATGCACCGCATGTGTAAAAAGGTATTCAAGAAAAACCTCAGGGGGGGGGGCTGTCAGCCCCCCCCCCTTCCCCTCCAACCCCCGTGGGGCGAAGGTTAAGTTTCCCTTCTCAATCAAACTCAAACGAGATAATTTGTAACTCGAACTCCCAAGCTAACTGAAACTATGTATTAACTGCATTTCAAAGAGTATCTGGAGGTATATATGTGTGACCTGTGTGACCTCTGTAGCGTGGACAGGGGACACGGAGCAGGCGGTGGCCTTGCAAATGTGTGACCTCTGTATGACCTCTAGTGTGGACGGCGGACACGGAGCAGGCGGTGGCCGTGCAAGTGTGTGACCTCTGTATGACCTATATTCGACCTCTGTGTGACCTCTAGCGTGGACGGCGGGCACGGAGCAGGCGGTGGCCGTGCAAATGTGTGACCTCTGTATGACCTCTGTGTGACCTCTAGCGTGGACGGCGGACACGGGGCAGGCGGTGGCCGTGCAAATGTGTGACCTCTGTATGACCTTTATGTGACCTCTGTGTGACCTCTAGCGTGGACGGCGGACACGGAGCAGGCGGTGGCCGTGCAAATGTGTGACCTCTGTATGACCTCTGTGTGACCTCTAGCGTGGACGGCGGACACGGGGCAGGCGGTGGCCGTGCAAATGTGTGACCTCTGTATGACCTCTATGTGACCTCTGTGTGACCTCTAGCGTGGACGGCGGACACGGAGCAGGCGGTGGCCGTGGAAATGTGTGACCTCTGTATGACCTCTATGTGACCTATGTGTGACCTCTAGCGTGGACGGCGGACACGGAGCAGGCGGTGGCCGTGCAAATGTGTGACCTCTGTATGACCTCTATGTGACCTATGTGTGACCTCTAGCGTGGACGGCGGACACGGAGCAGGCGGTGGCCGTGCAAATGTGTGACCTCTGTATGACCTCTATGTGACCTCTAGCGTGGACGGGGGACACGGAGCAGGCGGTGGCCGTGCAAATGTGTGACCTCTGTGTGACCTCTGTATGACCTCTAGCGTGGACGGCGGACACGGAGCAGGCGGTGGCCGTGCAGGCCGACTGGGATCAGTACGTGCAGCGCACGCTGGCCCGCTGGCGCTCAGCCCGGCTCGACCTGCTCATCATGCCTGGCTTCGCGTGTCCAGCGCCGCCCAGACAGAAGATCGGCGACCTGCTCGGTACGGCCGCCCCCGCCCCCGCCCCCGCCCGGCTGGGGCTGGCGCAATGCAACATGTGCTCTATCTGCACGATATTTGGTGAAATAGAGGCGTAGTACTTGGCTGTTAAGAGCTGCAGTTTGGAAATGGAAGTGTTAAACACTGATTGTTTTGCTATGCTCCCCAACTCGCCTCGCGGCACTGCGGTGTGTGTCTCCCGTCTGCCGCAGCCGGGTCGCTCAGACCTCGTGGTTCGTCTGATGCAGCACCTGAGAGCCTGTATCCACTGTTACAGGCTCTCAGGTGCCTGTAACAGTGGATACACTGTTACAGGCACCTGAGAGACCGCCCACTGTTAATGTTCACAGTGGGCGGTCTGTACATGAGCCTGATGAACTTGCTCAACTTCCCGGCGGGCATCCTGACGGTGGATCAGGAGACCGAGGAGGACCAGGCCGCCCTGGAGAGCTACCCCACGCCCAGCGTCGAGATCAAGTGGATCAAGGAGGTGAGGGCCCGCACGGACAGGGCGAGATGCAGTGACCAGGTGATGCTGAAGGGGCGGAGCAGGGCCAGCGAGCTTCAAGCTCAAGCTTTTTATCTATTGAGAAGTGTGTGTTAAATAGTGTTTAGAGATCAAGGCGATCATAGCTGAAGGCTGCCTACTTAAATAGGTGTATAAAAACAGCACTTTAAGAGTCATACAGAATGTCCTGCCTGATGCCTCGGTACCAGAAACACGTGTATGTGTTAGTAGGTAATACTTTCTTTCGGATGTGCTGGCCACCCATGTGCCTCGTTTTGGTACGTTTCTCTGTACCGTCACTCATGTGTGAGCCTGTCTCTGTCTGTGTGCTCCTATAGGCGACGCGCGGCGCGCTGGGCCAGCCGCTCGGCGTCCAGGTGGTGGCGCTGCCCTGGATGGAGGAGAAACTGCTGGCCGGCATGCAGGACATCGAACAGGCGCTCAGCAAACACTACAAATAAACGACGGAGCGGGCGCTCAGACAAACACTACAAGTAAACGACGGAGCTGGCGCTCAGCAAACACTATAGCAAGTAAACTACGGAGCGGGCGCTCAGAAAACACTACAGCAAGTAAACGGCGGGGCGGGCCATCAGCAAACAGTAACAAGTAACCTCCGAGGCAGGCTCTTTGTAAACACAACAAGCAACTTCCCAATCAGATATTCAGCAAGTGCTGCAAATAACTGGCATGACAGATGTTCAGCAAGGACCACAAGAAATATCCAGAGCAAAACTACTCCTCAGTAGCACAAGTAACCTTAGCAAGCACTACAACTAACTTCTGAGGCATACGCTCAGCAATAGGGCCAGTGGTCGGCGGTCACCTCAGCAATAGGGTCAGTGGCCGGCGGTCACCGGTCTACGGGTCGCCAGCCTTTGGTACTAACTACTAACACGCCAGCCAGCAGTGCGTGTTGGTGTCGCATAGACGTACCGTTACATAGTGCAAACGGCCCTTGGCAGGCTCAGCAAAAGTGGCTCAGGTGATAATATGTAGGCGCCAGTATCGTATAGTTGGTGGTGGTGGGATGCCACGGTGACGCGGGGCAGCTAGTTAACCTGGTGGAGGCCTAGTGCTGCTTCTCGCCGTGTGTCCGGGTACTGCTCGAGGGCGCGTGTTTATGAATACGGTGCCGTCGTGTGGGACATACACTAAGCTGTCAACGAGTGGTGTGGGGCCAATCAAAAGAGTAAGAATGCTGTTTAAGCGATATTGTATGACGTGGCTAAGCCTGTCGTACCATCTCGTTATGCGACTTTTAAAGTTGTTTCAGCTGAGATCTGATGTACATAGTATCTGATATCTGAGATCTGATACACCTAGTGTCGCATCTACTGAACGGTTATGTGTTGTTACAGACTAGACTGGGTCGTGGTGGTGCCGGAGAATTAGGGTGCCAACCGCCGGGGTTATGCGGACGAACTAGACTGGGTCGTGGTGGTGCCGGAGAATTAGGGTGCCAACCGTCGGGGTTATGCGGCGCCCATTGGTCCGCATTTATTTGTCTGAAATGTTGCGACCGAATCGGCTGCTTGTGATTTTGGATGGCATATATCTGCAAGAAGATTGCAATGTCCGCGAGGTGTCGTATTTCATAACACATCGTGATAGTATGCAAATAATATGCAAGGGCGCTTCTCTTTCGATCTGCATAGTTGTGTTTACCATAACTGAGGGCTGTGGTTTGGAACAATACAATAACAACGCGCCTGGTGCTTGAATATTCCCAACAGCGAACTATAATTACGTTTTTGTTTGCCTTGGATGTTGGCTTTACCAAATGTCGTGTAGTGAAATGCGGAGTTATACAAATCCCTGGTGGACTACTGCAAAGTTCCGTTTAATCCTATGGCCCGGGCAATGGGCATATGACGTTTGTTGGCCCAGAGGACCTGATGACGGTGATGTGACATGGCGGTGCCGCCTGGCGCAGCGTATTAAAACTGGAGATAACTCGCACCACCACCACCGGTTCACGCTGCACTGGTCCGGTGTCGTCGGCCGCCGCGTGGCCTCTGCGGTGATAACGTGGCATTCACTTCAAACGTGGCATTCACTTGGAACGTGGCATTCACTTCGAACGTGGATTCACTTGGAACGTGGCATTCACTTCGAACGTGGCATTCACTTGTATTTGTATGATAATGGCCAGAACGCTGTTCCACCGAGCGCCGACTGCAGAGTAATGCGGCGAGCTAAAGTTACATCTGATAAACAAGCACGCGCATGGCAATTGATGCTTTCACATGTAGGTGTAACCAGGGCTGCGGAGTCGGAGTCAAAGTCGGAGTCAGTAGTTTTGTCCGGAGTCGGGAGTCGGAGTCGCTAAAATCTTACCGACTCCGACTCCGGCCCGGAGTCGGAGTCGACTTTTTGTCAATTGGCGATTACTTTGGTCGGTAGAATAGTCGTCGGTACATCCGTTTCGAAAGAAAATGAGTGGAAAATGAATCAAGTGGAAAGTTTACTCAACTAGCGGTAGATTTGCGCCTGATGAAGTTAGGACAATAATTTTTACGTCATCTGATGATGACTGGGGCTTTGGGCGCACCGACTCTTACGGTCACACGGCGCCCATTTTAATATCATCGTGCTCGTTTCGTCAAGGAGATTCGAATCATACCATGGTGACCAGGTTACCTAAGTCAAATTCAAAATTTGACCTCAGGTCAAAGTAATTTAAGGTCATGTGGTGAACCAGGTATGTCGTGCTGCGCAATGTCGGGCGCGTCTCGACGAGACATACACAGTGGTGCCGATCTCACGTTCTTATCTTCATTTTATTCCGCCGCCTGCAGACCAGCGCGACTGGGCTGGACGCGCGCCCGTGCTCGTGCGGCGTAGCATTGTTCTTCATACTGTTAAGAATACAAACACGGAAAAATAGATGGTATTGTAGATATTATTTGGCATGCGGTTGGAGAACGGATATAGGCCGGAGTCGGAGTTGGAGTCGGAGTCGGAGTCGGTTTTTTCAGGTCGGAGTCGGAGTTGCTACAAATTATGTCGACTCCGCAGCCCTGGGTGTAACCATCCGCTAAATCTCGATGCTTTCACATTCAGGTAACAATCTGCTAAATATCGATGCTGTCACATATGTAGGTAACAATTCGCTATATCTTTCAAGCAGCATCTCTCCGGAGAGTAGAGACAAAGTACTCGTTCGTTTAGCGGTCCGTCAATTTTGCTCAAAACCATTACTTCAACGATTGATCGTAACTATTAAACTGTTATTAGCACGAAATACAATGCTATCATAACTGGTGTATAATGAATGTGTAGTTTATTAGTTTAGCTCGCTACACGTGGAGGAGCAAAATATACCTATTTTAACTTAAAGATTATGGAGCATAACAATGTGCGTCCAAGTTGGTAACAACTCTGCACCTCGTTTTAAACAGCCTGATTCACGCGGCGCGTCCATTCCCGACTCCACACACTCAGTCAAGGTCGACCATCAGCACTATCGGTACATAAACAGAGGGCGTTTCACCTAAACACCGAGTCATACCGGGCCGGGAGGGCTCATCCTGACGGGGGGGGGGGGGGGGGGGGGGTCGGCCGGGCAGCACGGCTCTGGACGGCGCCTCGACGCTCAGCCGGACGCCTGCCGCAGACACACCAGTCCAGCCGCTGCGGGCAGCCCGCTCTCCAGTCAGCCGCGTGTACCCACCGTCCGTGCCCGTCCCGCCGTCCGCGGTCTCCACCGACAGACGAGCGCACGCTGAGGTCCACTCAGACTCTCTGGCCCTGTGCGGATAGACATCTAGCACTGCTGAGACGACTCCGACCGTGTGCGGTGAGACGGTTCAGGGTGACGGGCGTGTGCGGTGAGACGGTTCAGGGTGACGGGCGTCTGCGGTGAGACGGTCCAGGGTGAGCCGTGTCGGAAGCGACGGCGCGGACGGACGCATTTTCAGCTGGTAGCGGCACCCAGCGAGACCCATCGACATGATCACCGTGGCGGAAGTGAACCAGATGAACTACGAAGAGTTCATCGAGAGGTGAGGGAGGGAGTTCACCTTCACCTCTTGCTTGTCAAGGCGAGGGGTTGGCACTATTCGCACGGGTTAGCTGAGCCATGTCCATTTGTTCTCAGGTCGACGTCGTAATTCTGTTATAATCAGTACGCCATTCAGTCTGAGCTAGATCAAGGCATAATATATTTAGCGCGACGATGCGTTTTGTACGCAGATAATTATTCATCAGCAGTTTCATTTGATTGCGGAAGGGGTAATCTATATTGCAGCCCCCACAAACACGGATTGGGAAGAACTTAGGGGAGTTACCATATTGCGCCCGCTTAAGCGAAGACTCGTCTGAGTGAAAAGTAAAAGTCACATACATATAAATTAAGCTTTAACACAAACTTTGGAGATTTTTCTACCAAACTAGGCCCTTAATTAAACAATGAAAGCCGTCATTTTGCATTAATTGCAGTTTTTGCAAACCCTTGCAAAGGGCGCATTTATGCACAGCGTGCCCTAATTGCGACATGGACGGGCGCATTTAGGTGACCTGCCATGCCAATGTACTTCTACATTATAATTCATCGTGGTATATATATATATATATATATATATATATATATATATATACGAAATTAAACTGTTTCGTTATACATATTTCTTATGGGATTAATCCATGAAATGAAGTTATCTATGTAGTTGAAAAATAGATAAAGAAAATGAAATCAGGAAATTTGACAATTTTTGATAAGTTTCAGCTTTTGGGGGATTATTGTCCCAAATGACTCCCTTGGCTCCTCCCCCGCTCACCGGCATTTGTCGCAAAGTTCCCCGAAAAGCATTGGGTCCGCGGATTATCACAATGAACTCATGAATTAACACCAGAGGGCATAATGAGCCCAACATTACTCCACTTTGGACTCCAGTTACCATCAACTATCGTATCAAAAACAATATCATGACATCAGGTCAGTGGAACCTCAGCAACCAATCAGTCTTCCCCCAATATCTACCCTAAACATACCATGGGCGCATTATGTATGGGCGCAATTTGGAATTCACGGCATCTTTGGAGAAAGGCGATTATTCCTAACAGGCTGTCTTTTGTATATAGTGTTTTGTTTAATATTAATGTTGACATATGCCTTATGAAAATACAAAACACTTAGGCTTGTTCCGCCTTTACCACAATTTACAACAGGGCGGTCAATATGCTTATTCCGGATAAGAAAACAACAATTCAAATATTGGGTTCCTACGTAAAGGACGCGACCTTCGCTTGTAGACCGTATGCTGAAAAATGATGAAATAATTCTGGGGACGAATAATATAGGTTCCAAAATGTAATGAAAATGGTACTAATTAGAGATATCGGCGTGGGCGTATTTAGGCAACCTGGCGCAATATGGTCCCTCTCCCCTACACCCCTGCCACCCACTGGCTCCGCCAATATTCTCGAATCGGAAACCACTAATCCAACACCATCCCCCTGTACCACTCCGACCCATTGTAGCGCGCTGTGCTCGGCGATCGACCGCCGACCACCATCTAACGCCCCCCCCCCCCCCGCTCCGCCGGGAGCTGCAGGTTCGGTAATGTGGTGGAGCACTGCCCGCTGGCGGGCGGCGCCGTCTGGGCCAGCCGACCCTTCTCCGACGTCAACGACATGCACGAGTGTTTCAGCACGTTCCTCGACTCGCTGCCGTACCACGGTAAGTACCCCGCCGTACCACGGTACATACCCCGCCGTACCACGGTACGTACCCCGCCGTACACGGTGAGGGCGCTGGCTTCACAGGCGTCCCCTGCAGGCCGCACTGCTGGGGTGACGCGCGGGAGACGCAGGTTTGCTGTGAGGAGCTGACGATAGAGCTGCTGTGACGTACCAGCTCCACTGACGAGTGGTGTGAGGCAAGTCTGTAAATGGCCATGTATCTGGCCTACGTTTGACTTGTTCGGGGTCCGGTCTGGTCCGGTCTGGTCCGGTCTGGTCCGGTCTGGTCCGGTCTGGTCCGGTCTGGTCCGGTCTGGTCCGGTCTGGTCCGGTCTGGTCCGGTCTGGTCCGGCCGTATCGATCGATCGTCGATCAGCGATGAGGGTTCACCCTGACCTGTGTATGACCTCTGTGCGACCTCTACGTGACCTGTGTGCCCGCCAGGTCGTCAGACGGTGCTGAGGGTTCACCCTGACCTGTGTATGACCTCTACGTGACCTGTGTGCCCGCCAGGTCGTCAGGCGGTGCTGAGGGTTCACCCTGACCTGTTTATGACCCCTGTATGACCTCTACGTGACCTGTGTGCCCGCCAGGTCGTCAGGCGGTGCTGAGGGTTCACCCTGACCTGTTTATGACCTGTGTATGACCTCTACGTGACCTGTGTGCCCGCCAGGTCGTCAGGCGGTGCTGAGGGTTCACCCTGACCTGTTTATGACCTGTGTATGACCTCTACGTGACCTGTGTGCCCGCCAGGTCGTCAGGCGGTGCTGAGGGTTCACCCTGACCTGTTTATGACCTCTGTATGACCTCTACGTGACCTGTGTGCCCGCCAGGTCGTCAGGCGGTGCTGAGGGTTCACCCTGACCTGGCCGGCCGGGTGGCCCAGCAGGGTGTGCTGACGTCAGAGTCGGCTGGTGAACAGAGAAGCGCCGGTCTAACAGAGCTGACTGACGAGGAGCTGCACCAGCTGACAGAACGCAACAGAAGGTCAGGTGCTCACCACACCACGATACAAACACATGAAAACGCATTTTCATTTCACTTTTTTTCTTCATTTCGGAACAATTGAGTATCATCGTAGTATGACCTATGTATGGGCAGAGTGAACATTCGCTGCACCATATGAATAGGCTGAGTGAACAGCCGCTGTACCATATATATGGGCTGAATGAAGTCTCTGTGTCGTATGAATGGGCTGAATGAACAGTTTCTGAGTCGTATGAATGGGCTGAATGAACAGTCGCTGTGACGCATGTGATTGGACCTATAGTAGCGAACTATTCCAAATTAGTGGGGGTTGATTCGTTGCGGGGATTTAAGCGACAGTGCAGTTCACATGAGGGAAAGCCCGTGCCGGCGTGCGTGGGTGATTGCAATCTCGTCACACACACACACACGCACACGCGCACGCGCACGCACTCACTCACTCACTCACTCACTCACTCACTCACTCACTCACTCACTCACTCACTCACGCACGCACGCACGCACGCACGCACGCACGCACGCACGCACGCACGCACGCACGCACGCACGCACGCACGCACGCACGCACGCACGCACGCACGCACGCACGCACGCACGCACGCACGCACGCACGCACGCACGCACGCACGCACGCACGCACGCACGCACGCACGCACGCACGCACGCACGCACGCACGCACGCACGCACGCACGCACGCACGCACGCACGCACGCACGCACGCACGCACGCACGCACGCACGCACGCACGCACGCACGCACGCACGCACGCACGCACGCACGCACGCACGCACGCACGCACGCACGCACGCACGCACGCACGCACGCACGCACGCACACACACACACACACACACACACACACACACACACACACACACACACACACACACACACACACACACACACACACACACACACACACACACACACACACACACACACACACACACACACACACACACACACACACACACACACACACACACACACACACACACACACACACACACACACACACACACACACACACACACACACACACACACACACACACACACACACACACACACACACACACACACACACACACACACACACACACACACACACACACACACACACACACACACACACACACACACACACACACACACACACACACACACACACACACACACACACACACACACACACACACACACACACACACACACACACACACACACACACACACACACACACACACACACACACTAATGCGGCTCCAGCGGCTGCCAGCCGTCAGCAGAGCGTGGTGCCGCTGTCAGTGGAGGATATCTGGACCCGGCCTACAGCACACACACGGGATACGATAGCGGTCAGCACCCCATCTGGGGGGGGGGGGGGGCATGTCTGGGGTCGGCGGCAGCGGTCAGCGTTCCCGCCCCGTCCAGCGTTGCCATCAGAGCGTGACGACACTGGTGTCACCGGAACACGGCACATGACACGATGCGACGCCAGTTCGAACCATCAGACGCGTGACTGGGGTGGGAAGGTGTCCGCCGAACGTGACCGGCTGGCGAGAAGAGGTCGTTAGTTCGTATCCGACTGTGGCAGTGATCACCACATGGCTTGCGGACAGTGGCCGGTGCTCAACATACCGTGACGTCACCGCGGGGAGGGAGGGACGCGGTCACGGTCAGTAACCGTGGGGAGGGTGGGACGCGGTCACGGTCAGTAACCGTGGGGAGGGAGGGACGCGGTCACGGCCTGTAACCGTGGGGAGGGAGGGACATTGAGGGAGGGAAGGACACGAGCGCCACGCTCACAAATAATAAACACCGACCGAACTGCCGCCGGGCTGTCGGCACGGTCGGGGGTGATGCTATATTGGATGCCTGTCTGATTCAGAGACGAAAGAGGGGCTGGAGCGGTGGGTTTGAGGCAAAACAGAACCGGCAAATACATACAGAAGTGGGGACGGAGATATGAGATGAGATGACAGCATCCATTTTTCACATCAATTGGCGCACCTTCACTATTTGCACTTATTGTTAGCGAGTGGTATCAAAGCATGTTTGGTACCAGCTCTTGCCAGCCGCCTCCGACAGATCTGGTCACGGTCACGGCTTCCGCCGGCAGGTACAAGACCAAGTTCAGCTTCCCGTTTGTGGTGTGTGCTCGGCGGAACAAGAAGGAGGCCATCCTAAACGGTCTGGAGGAGCGTCTGAGGAACGAGGAGGACGAGGAGCTGAGGACAGGTCTGGGGGAGGTGAAGCAAATCTGCCACCTGCGACTTCTGGACATCGTCGACCCGGAGGGCTGCGAGGCCCGACTCTGAGGCGTCGTCTTGTCTCGGCGGCGCGCCGGTGTGGGGGGAGAGGTGTGAGCTGTGCCACAGTGGAGCAGACTCGTGACACACACCGGCCATGTGTGGGAGGAGTAGGCTTTCAGGGGGTTCCCACTGGGGGGGAAAGTTGACTGGACCAATGCTGGGCGCAGAATGACCTGACGGGTCAGGGCGTCCTAAAACCCCAACAAACAAACTGACTGGACCAATGCGATGTAGTCGGAGAGTTAAAATAATTAACGCGTTTGCCGTGTGCAACGCTGAACTCACGAGTCGAGTCCAGTAATAAGACTGGGACCAATCTGAACGCCAATGCTACTAAGAGCTGCTGTTCCCCGCCCGTAACAATGCGCCTGGTTCTCTCTCTCTCTCTCTCTCTCGGCCTTTGTCCGGCTCGAGTGGCTGTCCGCCATTCTGTTTTTGTCCTCCCCCATCTCCCAGTGATGTGTCACCGCAGATGACATGTGGATCGCTGGGCCCGATCGCCGCGAGCGCACAAACAATAAACACCGACCCAACTGCCGCCGGGATGTCGGCACGGGCGGGGTGATGCTGTATTGGATGCCTGTCTGATTCAGAGACGAAAGAGGGGCTAGAGCGGTGGGGTTGAGTAAAAAAAGAACCGGCAAATACACACAGGAGATATGGGATGACGCTGTCGTGTTGATCGTGCCTTTGCTACTGTAGCCACAGACGCCGCTAATCGGAGACGCAAACAGACCGCGCATACCAAACCGACACGCCGGGGTGTTTGTTCACCGACGTGAGGGGGTGTTATGAGGGGCAGGAGCCGATGGTCGTGTCAGCCCACCGCTGGCGGACCAGTACATATGGACCGTCTCGGGCGGTTCCGCCACTGGTCAGCGACGTGCCGCGCCGGCGCCGCGTCAGCTCACGGCCGTGCAGGAGGTGGAATCTATCAACAAGTCGGCGACTGTCGGCATGGCGATGTCACGGACACCATATAAGGTATTCAGAGCGGTGCGGACGAGCCGGAGTCAGACATGGGGATGGCACGGACACCATATAAGGTCATCAGAGCGGTGAGGAAGAGCCAGAGTGATTCTCTGCTGCTACCACTGCAGCAGGGAAGGTGGAGAGAAGTGAGTCAAGCAGACAGGCATCCCACCAGATTTCCCAGGGAAAGAGAGCTAATCCAACTCACTCCAAGTTACACCGATCTCGGTGAAGAAAACGTGTTACCTGATTTCCTCATTCGGCTATTCATCATTTTCAGAAGTAAAGACCATTCTTCGAAGAAGTGCCATTGTTTCTCCACCCCATCGCAGCGATAACACAATGAAAAGCGAATCAATCACGTGACATAGGTACTACAAATGGTCATGTAATGCCATGATACCGAGCTTTTCACTTTCACCGTCGCGCAAGCTGCCCCTTGTTCTTCTGCTTCTGCTTCGGTTTGCCGATGTTCTTGAACTTCTCGCCCTTAACCCTCTTAGGGACAGGACCGTCCATGGCGTTGACGTCCATCTCAACCTCCGAGCGTTCTATCCGCTTCTCCCCGCTGCAAACAGACCCACTGCGTCAACGTCCACCGCTATCATATAGACAACGGCATTAGCTCTCACCTCCACTGCGATCTTACGCAGTAATCGCAAAACGCCAGGTGAGACATTTCTGCCAGCCCAATGCACTACACACTACATATGAATGTTTATGAAATTTAGGTGCATCTCAGTACAAGTTTGGTACCTTTTGACGGAGACGGAGCTCAGTTTGCCTTTGCCGAGCGCCTGCTGCCAGTCGCCCTCAGCGCCCTTGATGACGTACTGACTGAGATCCTGCAGCTTCAGCTTCTCCAGCTCCGCCTTCTGCTTCTCTGCCAGCTCCTGCGTGGTGAGACAGAAGACATTAGGTCTTTACCACCGGGCACCATCCTCTGGCTTTCGCCCCTGACTGAGCAACGACTCTGAATGACTGACTGACTGACTGACTGACTGACTGACTGACTGACTGACTGCCTGCCTGCCTGCCTGCCTGCCTGCCTGCCTGTCTGTCTGACTGACTGACTGACTGACTGACTGACTGACTGACTGACTGACTGACTGACTGACTGACTGACTGACTGACTGACTGACTGTCTGACTGTCTGACTGTCTGACTGTCTGACTGTCTGACTGCCTGACTGCCTGACTGCCTGACTGCCTGACTGCCTGCCTGCCTGCCTGCCTGCCTGCCTGCCTGCCTGCCTGACTGACTGACTGACTGACTGACTGACTGACTGACTGACTGTCCCGTTCCTCCTTGACGTCAGCGGCGGCCGAGTCAGAGCGTCTCACCTGTGCAGCCTCGTCCAGTTCCTCGGTGATGGTCTTGGCCGCCGGTCCCATCTCCACCGCCTTCCGCGCCGAGAACGTAGACTCGATCTCCTTCTCATACACCTGTCGGACGTAGAACGAACTAAAATACCGAAAACGCAGAACGAACTAAAATGTCGGACATAACGGACTAGACATGTCGGTAACACAGAAAAACTAAAATGCCGGCAAACTGCCGGATCCCACCGAAATGTTGGCCACGGATTAAGTTTCTCAGTTGAGCTGGTAACAATTAGCTAGGGTGATTGGTCTGGTGGAATTGGTGGGAAATAATTTCCCCCAGCAGCTGATTGTCTCCAGACCAGATCTGTACTAAGGTCTGACCCCGCCACGGCCACCAGCACCGCTCACGCTGTAACCACATCCGCAGAGCATACACCACCACTCACCGTACTAAGACCTGACCTCGCCACTGCTCACGCTGTAACACCCGCAGAGCATACACCACCACTCACCGTACTAAGACCTGACCTCGCCACCGCTCACGCTGTAACCACACCCGCAGAGCATACACCACGACTCACCGTACTAAGACCTGACCTCGCCACCGCTGTAACCACACCCACAGAGCATACACCACCACTCACCGTACTAAGAGCTGATCTCGCCACCGCTCACGCTGTAACCACACCCGCAGAGCATACACCACCACTCACCGTACTAAGACCTGACCCCGCCACCTAGCACCGCTCACGCTGTAACCACACCCGCAGAGCATACACCACGACTCACCGTACTAAGACCTGACCTCGCCATCGCTCACGCTGTAACCACACCCGCAGAGCATACACCACGACTCACCGTACTAAGACCTGACCTCGCCACCGTTCACGCTGTAACCACACCCGCAGAGCATACACCACGACTCACCGTACTAAGACCTGACCTCGCTACCGCTCACGCTGTAACCACACCCGCAGAGCATACACCACGACTCACCGTACTAAGACCTGACCCCGCCACCGCTCACGCTGTAACCACACCCGCAGAGCATACACCACCACTCACCGTACTAAGACCTGACCTCGCCACCGCTCACGCTGTAACCACACCCGCAGAGCATACACCACCACTCAACGTACTAAGACCTGACCTCGCCACCGCTCACGTTGTAACCACACCCGCAGAGCATACACCACGACTCACCGTACTAAGACCTGACCTCGCCACCGCTCACGCTGTAACCACATCCGCAGAGCATACACCACCACTCACCGTACTAAGACCTGACCTCGCCACCGCTCACGCTGTAACCACACCCGCAGAGCATACACCACCACTCACCGTACTAAGACCTGACCTCGCCACCGCTCACGCTGTAACCACACCCGCAGAGCATACATCACGATTCACCGTACTAAGACCTGACCTCGCCACCGCTCACGCTGTAACCACATCCGCAGAGCATACACCACCACTCACCGTACTAAGACCTGACCTCGCCACCGCTCACGCTGTAACCACACCCGGAGAGCATACACCACCACTCACCGTACTAAGACCTGACCTCGCCACCGCTCACGCTGTAACCACACCCGGAGAGCATACACCACCACTCACCGTACTAAGACCTGACCTCGCCACCGCTCACGCTGTAACCACACCCGCAGAGCATACACCACGATTCACCGTACTAAGACCTGACCTCGCCACCGCTCACGCTGTAACCACACCCGCAGAGCATGCACCACCACTCACCGTACTAAGACCTGACCTCGCCACTGCTCACGCTGTAACCACACCCGCAGAGCATACACCACGATTCACCGTACTAAGACCTGACCTCGCCACCGCTCACGCTGTAACCACACCCGCAGAGCATACACCACCACTCACCGTACTAAGACCTGACCTCGCCACCGCTCACGCTGTAACCACACCCGCAGAGCATACACCACGACTCACCGTACTAAGACCTGACCTCGCCACCGCTCACGCTGTAACCACACCCGCAGAGCATACACCACCACTCACCGTACTAAGACCTGACCTCGCCACCGTTCACGCTGTAACCACACCCGCAGAGCATACACCACCACTCACCGTACTAAGACCTGACCTCGCCACCGCTCACGCTGTAACCACACCCGCAGAGCATACACCACGACTCACCGTACTAAGACCTGACCTCGCCACCGCTGTAACCACACCCACAGAGCATACACCACCACTCACCGTACTAAGACCTGACCTCGCCACCGCTCACGCTGTAACCAAACCCGCAGAGCATACACCACCACTCACCGTACTAAGACCTGACCTCGCCACCGCTCACGCTGTAACCACACCCGCAGAGCATACACCACGACTCACCGTACTAAGACCTGACCTCGCCACCGCTCACGCTGTAACCACACCCGCAGAGCATACACCACCACTCACCGTACTAAGACCTGACCTCGCCACCGCTCACGCTGTAACCACACCCGCAGAGCATACACCACCACTCACCGTACTAAGACCTGACCTCGCCACCGCTCACGCTGTAACCACACCCGCAGAGCATACACCACGACTCACCGTACTAAGACCTGACCTCGCCACCGCTGTAACCACACCCACAGAGCATACACCACGATTCACCGTACTAAGACCTGACCCCGCCACCAGCACCGCTCACGCTGTAACCACACCCGCAGAGCATACACCACCACTCACCGTACTAAGACCTGACCTCGCCACCGCTCACGCTGTAACCACATCCGCAGAGCATACGCCACCACTCACCGTACTAAGACCTGACCTCGCCACCGCTCACGCTGTAACCACATCCGCAGAGCATACACCACCACTCACCGTACTAAGACCTGACCTCGCCACCGCTCACGTTGTAACCACACCCGCAGAGCATACACCACCACTCACCGTACTAAGACCTGACCTCGCCACCTCTCACGCTGTAACCACACCCGCAGAGCATACACCACGACTCACCGTACTAAGACCTGACCTCGCCACCGCTCACGCTGTAACCACACCCGCAGAGCATACACCACCACTCACCGTACTAAGACCTGACCTCGCCACCGCTCACGCTGTAACCAAACCCGCAGAGCATACGCCACCACTCACCGTACTAAGACCTGACCTCGCCACCGCTGTAACCACACCCGCAGAGCATACACCACCACTCACCGTACTAAGACCTGACCTCGCCACCGCTCACGCTGTAACCACACCCGCAGAGCATACACCACCACTCACCGTACTAAGACCTGACCTCGCCACCGCTCACGCTGTAACCACACCCGCAGAGCATACACCACCACTCACCGTACTAAGACCTGACCTCGCCACCGCTGTAACCACACCCGCAGAGCATACACCACCACTCACCGTACTAAGACCTGACCTCGCCACCGCTCACGCTGTAACCACATCCGCAGAGCATACACCACCACTCACCGTACTAAGACCTGACCTCGCCACCGCTCACGCTGTAACCACATCCGCAGAGCATACACCACCACTCACCGTACTAAGACCTGACCTCGCCACCGCTCACGCTGTAACCACACCCGCAGAGCATACGCCACCACTCACCGTACTAAGACCTGACCTCGCCACCGCTGTAACCACACCCGCAGAGCATACACCACCACTCACCGTACTAAGACCTGACCTCGCCACCGCTCACGCTGCAACCACACCCGCAGAGCATACACCACCACTCACCGTACTAAGACCTGACCTCGCCACCGCTCACGCTGTAACCACACCCGCAGAGCATACACCACCACTCACCGTACTAAGACCTGACCCCGCCACCGCTCACGCTGTAACCACACCCGCAGAGCATACACCACCACTCACCGTACTAAGACCTGACCTCGCCACCGCTCACGCTGTAACCACACCCACAGAGCACCCACACCAACACCCACACCCACAACCACACCCGGTGTCTCCTCCATGGTAGGTTAAGACAGACGTATTTTTAAGGCTCGGCCAAAATTGTAAATTTTTGGCGCAGTTGGACGATATTTGCAGCTTATTTATATACTGGCAGTGAGCTAATATAGTGAAGAACTTAAATATGTTATCTTTATTGGTGCACTTTATTTGGATAAGAAGAAATACGGTGCTATATTTTCATTATTTTCAGCATTTTTATCTCTTTGGATCGAATTTTCAAGCAAGCAAGTCATAATTTTCTGGCTTGAATTTTCCTTTCGCGTGCCAAGAACCTCGAGACTTCTGAAAGAACTTCTGTACAATGAGATACCGAAAAACAAATGCCGTAGAAATGGCGAAAATTAATTTCAAACCACCTGTGACTTCATGCGACAAGATGTTTACCAATGCTGACAGCTGAAGTATTGTCTTTGCTAATGAGAGAAAATGCAGTATCGAAGACACAACGAAACGAAACTCATGTATCATCGCCCTTCTATACGTTGTGCTGTAATCTGTGAATTTTACACTGTTCCTTGCCATTTCCTCTTCTGTTTCAACCTGTCTGTTCAGCAGCGCAGCTCCCAGCTGGCAGCAGCGCGCCACAGACATGCCATTGTTCTCTATCCGCATATACGCACTCATAACGACGGGCTCTGAAAAGCCATGGGTTTACTGTGGATGTTCCCGAATACAATCTACTGAGCATACACCACGACTCACCGTACTAAGACCTGGCCTCGCCACCGCTCACGCTGTAACCACACCCGCAGAGCATACACCACGACTCACCGTACTAAGACCTGACCTCGCCACCGCTCACGCTGTAACCACACCCGCAGAGCATACACCACCACTCACCGTACTAAGACCTGACCTCGTCACCGCTCACGCTGTAACCACACCCGCAGAGCATACACCACGATTCACCGTACTAAGACCTGACCTCGCCACCGCTCACGCTGTAACCACACCCGCAGAGCATACACCACCACTCACCGTACTAAGACCTGACCTCGCCACCGCTCACGCTGTAACCACACCCGCAGAGCATACACCACCACTCACCGTACTAAGACCTGACCTCGCCACTGCTCACGCTGTAACCACACCCGCAGAGCATGCACCACCACTCACCGTACTAAGACCTGACCTCGCCACCGCTCACGCTGTAACCACATCCGCAGAGCATACACCACCACTCACCGTACTAAGACCTGACCTCGCCACCGCTCACGCTGTAACCACACCCGCAAAGCATACACCACGATTCACCGTACTAAGACCTGACCTCGCCACCGCTCACGCTGTAACCACACCCGCAGAGCATACACCACGACTCACCGTACTAAGACCTGACCTCGCCACCGCTCACGCTGTAACCACACCCGCAGAGCATACACCACCACTCACCGTACTAAGACCTGACCTCGCCACCGCTGTAACCACACCCACAGAGCATACACCACCACTCACCGTACTAAGACCTGACCTCGCCACCGCTCACGCTGTAACCACACCCGCAGAGCATACACCACCACTCACCGTACTAAGACCTGACCTCGCCACCGCTCACGCTGTAATCACATCCGCAGAGCATACACCACCACTCACCGTACTAAGACCTGACCTCGCCACCGCTCACGCTGTAACCACACCCGCAGAGCATACACCACGATTCACCGTACTAAGACCTGACCTCGCCACCGCTCACGCTGTAACCACACCCGCAGAGCATACACCACCACTCACCGTACTAAGATCTGACCTCGCCACCGCTCACGCTGTAACCACACCCGCAGAGCATACACCACGACTCACCGTACTAAGACCTGACCTCGCCACCGCTCACGCTGTAACCACACCGGCAGAGCATACACCACGACTCACCGTACTAAGACCTGACCTCGCCACCGCTCACGCTGTAACCACACCCGCAGAGCATACACCACGACTCACCGTACTAAGACCTGACCTCGCCACCGCTCACGCTGTAACCACACCCGCAGAGCATACACCACCACTCACCGTACTAAGACCTGACCTCGCCACCGCTCACGCTGTAACCACACCCGCAGAGCATACACCACCACTCACCGTACTAAGACCTGACCTCGCCACCGCTGTAACCACACCCACAGAGCATACACCACGACTCACCGTACTAAGACCTGACCTCGCCACCGCTCACGCTGTAACCACACCCGCAGAGCATACACCACCACTCACCGTACTAAGACCTGACCTCGCCACCGCTCACGCTGTAACCACACCCGCAGAGCATACACCACCACTCACCGTACTAAGACCTGACCTCGCCACCGCTCACGCTGTAACCACACCCGCAGAGCATACACCACGATTCACCGTACTAAGACCTGACCTCGCCACCGCTCACGCTGTAACCACACCCGCAGAGCATACACCACGACTCACCGTACTAAGACCTGACCTCGCCACCGCTCACGCTGTAACCACACCCGCAGAGCATACACCACGACTCACCGTACTAAGACCTGACCTCGCCACCGCTCACGCTGTAACCACACCCGCAGAGCATACACCACCACTCACCGTACTAAGACCTGACCTCGCCACCGCTCACGCTGTAACCACACCCGCAGAGCATACACCACCACTCACCGTACTAAGACCTGACCTCGCCACCGCTCACGCTGTAACCAAACCCGCAGAGCATACACCACCACTCACCGTACTAAGACCTGACCTCGCCACCGCTCACGCTGTAACCAAACCCGCAGAGCATACACCACCACTCACCGTACTAAGACCTGACCTCGCCACCGCTCACGCTGTAACCACACCCGCAGAGCATACACCACCACTCACCGTACTAAGACCTGACCTCGCCACCGCTCACGCTGTAACCACACCCGCAGAGCATACACCACCACTCACCGTACTAAGACCTGACCTCGCCACCGCTCACGCTGTAACCACACCCGCAGAGCATACACCACCACTCACCGTACTAAGACCTGACCTCGCCACCGCTCACGCTGTAACCAAACCCGCAGAGCATACACCACCACTCACCGTACTAAGACCTGACCCCGCCACCGCTCACGCTGTAACCACACCCGCAGAGCATACACCACCACTCACCGTACTAAGACCTGACCTCGCCACCGCTCACGCTGTAACCACACACGCAGAGCATACACCACCACTCACCGTACTAAGATCTGACCTCGCCACCGCTCACGCTGCAACCACACCCGCAGAGCATACACCACGATTCACCGTACTAAGACCTGACCTCGCCACCGCTCACGCTGTAACCACACCCGCAGAGCATACACCACGACTCACCGTACTAAGACCTGACCTCGCCACCGCTCACGCTGTAACCACACCCGCAGAGCATACACCACCACTCACCGTACTAAGACCTGACCTCGCCACCGCTCACGCTGTAACCACACCCGCAGAGCATACACCACCACTCACCGTACTAAGACCTGACCTCGCCACCGCTCACGCTGTAACCACACCCGCAGAGCATACACCACCACTCACCGTACTAAGACCTGACCTCGCCACCGCTCACGCTGTAACCACACCCGCAGAGCATACACCACCACTCACCGTACTAAGACCTGACCTCGCCACCGCTCACGCTGTAACCACACCCGCAGAGCAGACACCACCACTCACCGCCCGTAGCAGCTGCGTCAACTTGCGGATGGTCCTGTTGAATAGGCCGAGCAGCTGGCTGGCCGCCAGGTCCAGCTCCTTGGCCAGGTCGTCCACCGTCTTGTGCTGCAGCCCGAGCCCGATCAGGATACACTGCAACACGGCCAGGCTCGTCAGCAAACAGTGGGGAGGCAAGTTCGACATCATATGTTCGGTTGGTTGGTCAGTTGTTTTAATTGGTGCGCTGATTGCACGGGTTAGGATTCACGGTCTGCTTTGGTGAACACCTTTCGAATGTCCCAGCATACTGGATTCCCAGTTTCAGGTGACATACTATAGAGACCGCTGATCCGACGACCTGTGACCTTACTCTCCTGAGGCGCCTAGCGACATGCATATGAAGAGAGAAAACAGCCTGATAAATCATTAGCCAGGCATACTTACGGTCTGCACGGGCGAGAGGTGGCAGTCACCGAAGCGGCCCAGCACGAAGAGCCGCGCCACGGCCGGTAGTAGGTCCGTGATGAGGTGGTAGTCGGCCATGTTGGTGGCGTACAGCTCCAGCCGCCGCAGGTCGTACGGACTGACAAACTCCTCCAGCACGGCCCGCTCCACCTCTGCGGGTCACGGTCACCAGGGGTTCACAAACTGTCCAACATGGCCGCTCCACCTCTGCGGGTCACGGTCACCAGGGGTTCACAAACTGTCCAACATGGCCGCTCCACCTCTGCGGGTCAAGGTCATTCACAAACTGTCCAACATGGCCGCTCCACCTCCGCGGGTCAAAGTCACCAGGGGTTCACAAACTGTCTAACATGGCCGCTCCACCTCTGCGGGTCAAAGTCACCAGGGGTTCACAAACTGTCCAACATGGCCGCTCCACCTTGCGGGCCAAAGTCACCAGGGGTTCCCAAACTGTCCAACATGGCCGCTCCACCTCTGCGGGTCAAAGTCACCAGAGGTTCACAAGCTGTCGAACATGGCCGCTCCACCTCTGCGGGTCAAAGTCACCAGAGGTTCACAAGCTGTCCAACATGGCCGCTCCACCTCTGCGGGTCACGGTCACCGGGGGTTTACAAACTGTCCAACATGGCCGCTCCACCTCTGCGGGTCAAAGTCACCAGGGGTTCACAAACTGTCCAACATGGCCGCTCCACCTCTGCGGGTCAAAGTCACCAGAGGTTCACAAACTGTCCAACATGGCCGCTCCACCTCTGCGGGTCACGGTCACCAGAGGTTCACAAACTGTCCAACATGGCCGCTCCACCTCTGCGGGTCAAAGTCACCAGGGGGTCACAAACTGTCCAACATGGCCGCTCCACCTCTGCGGGTCAAAGTCACCAGAGGTTCACAAACTGTCCAACATGGCCGCTCCACCTCTGCGGGTCACGGTCACCAGAGGTTCACAAACTGTCCAACATGGCCGCTCCACCTCTGCGGGTCAAAGTCACCAGGAGTTCACAAACTGTCCAACATGGCCGCTCCACTTCTGCGGGTCAAAGTCACCAGAGGTTCACAAACTGTCCAACATGGCCGCTCCACCTCTGCGGGTCACGGTCACCAGAGGTTCACAAACTGCCCAACATGGCCGCTCCACCTCTGCGGGTCATGGTCACCAGAGGTTCACCAACTGTCCAACATGGCCGCTCCACCTCAGCGGGTCACGGTCACCAGAGGTTCACAAACTGTCCAACATGGCCGCTCCACCTCTGCGGGTCAAAGTCACCAGGGGTTCACAAACTGTTCAACATGGCCGCTCCACCTCAGCGGGTCACGGTCACCAGAGGTTCACAAACTGTCCAACATGGCCGCTCCACCTCTGCGGGTCACGGTCACCAGAGGTTCACAAACTGTCCAACATGGCCACTCCACCTCTGCGGGTCACGGTCACCAGAGGTTCACGAACTGTCCAACATGGCCGCTCCACCTCTGAGGGTCACGATCACCAGAGGTTCACAAACTGTCCAACATGGCCGCTCCACCTCTGCGGGTCACGGTCACCAGAGGTTCACAAACTGTCCAACATGGACGCTCCACCTCTGCGGGTCAAAGTCACCAGAGGTTCACAAACTGTCCAATATGGCCGCTCCACCTCTGCAGGTCAAAGTCACCAGGGGTTCACAAACTGTCCAACATGGCCGCTCCACCTCTGCGGGTCAAAGTCACCAGAGGTTCACAAACTGTCCAACATGGCCGCTCCACCTCTGCGGGTCAAAGTCACCAGGGGTTCACAAACTGTTCAACATGGCCGCTCCACCTCTGCGGGTCAAAGTCACCAGAGGTTCACAAACTGTCCAACATGGCCGCTCCACCTCTGCGGGTCAAAGTCACCAGAGGTTCACAAACTGTCCAACATGGCCGCTCTACCTCTGCGGGTCACGGTCACCAGAGGTTCACAAACTGTCCAACATGGCCGCTCCACCTCTGCGGGTCACGGTCACCAGAGGTTCACAAACTGTCCAACATGGCCGCTCCACCTCTGCGGGTCAAAGTCACCAGAGGTTCACAAACTGTCCAACATGGCCGCTCCACCTCTGCGGGTCAAAGTCACCAGAGGTTCACAAACTGTCCAACATGGCCGCTCCACCTCTGCGGGTCAAAGTCACCAGAGGTTCACAAAATGTCCAACATGGCCGCTCCACCTCTGCGGGTCAAAGTCACCAGGGGTTCACAAACTGTTCAACATGGCCGCTCCACCTCTGCGGGTCACGGTCACCAGAGATTCACAAACTGTCCAACATGGCCGCTCCACCTCTGCGGGTCACGGTCACCAGAGGTTCACAAACTCATCCGCTTCAGCAGCTCCCTATCGCCAGGGGTTTACATACTCCTCCAGCCCTCTCGTTGTCCCACCCTTCCCCTCCAGAACCGATCTACGGCCGGATGCCACTGGGCCGGACCACTGCACATTAGGGCGGTTCATTTTTAAACGAATGTTATATTTTCTTGGTGGCACACCTTTTCCCGTTGTTTCGACTACGCTGAGTCCAATGGTATCAACAATTTTGAAAGCAAAACAATATTTAGGGGTCGCGAAAAATCGCCGCAAATTCCCTGTTTTGCTATAAATGCCCTAAAATCGTCCATCTTATCTACGCGATTTTACAAAACGAAGAAAAATTGTCCTTGTGGCATGCTGTTTTCCTGATAATTAGATTATGGTGATTCCAGTGATATATTTGTTTTGAAATCGGAAGATATTTAGGGGTTGCAAAAGCCGTTTAACATTTCAGTTTTTTAAAAAATACCCCAAAATCGCCCATTTCGTAACCGCGGTTTCACGACACGAATATAATATTTTCGACATGGCACACTTCTTAGTTAATAGGATTGTGCTTATTCCAAATATAGCAATACATTTTTAATTAAAAACAAATATTTAGGGGCGGAAAAATCGCAAAATATTTGACACTTTTCTATAACCATCCTAATATCACTTATTTTGTCCCGGCGATATTACATGCCGGCACTGTTTTGGTTCTTCCGGAAATGTAAATTAGATATATTTAAACGGTTACAACATAATTTTCATGTATTTCCCTTCTATTTAATAAGTTGCATGGCTATTTTCTCTTGTATAGGTATGCTAATTATTTGGGACTCCATCACTATGCACGACGCATAACCCTTACCGACACAAGTGGCTTTCTAAAGAGTTTTTCGCATCAAGACAAATGCAATTGTAACTTATGAGTAAGACATCAGTCGTCGTGGCATTGCATGTTTCAACACATAGTCTCTTGACAAAAAGTTTCCTCCCAAAATGACTTGGAATTGAAGTGATGCAAACGTGACACATACGCTTACAGGCCCATTAGGGTTGACTTCTTGACCGTGGGCACCTGCTTGCGATGGTACTAACCCACCTTCAGTAAGAATATCGCTGCAAAGCGCCGGCACCAGTGTTTAAGTCCGCAGCTACAAAAGATACTTGTTCAGCTCGGATAGTGCTGTTATGACCACCTCTTCGTCTGCCACCTCATAGGTAGTGTATTTTTCTTCTTCTATGGAGTACTCAGTGGTGTAGCTTCTCCAGAAAGTGTGTTTTTTTTTGTGTGGGGGGGGGGGGGGGGGGGGGGGATGAGCTGGGAAAAAACGCTTCAAGTACCATCAAAATTCACAAAATACTGATTTTTCCCAGCACTTGACTCCCTTCCTCGTTCAAGTTGGGGGTGGGGTAGGGGTGGGGGCTGAAGCCAAGTTGGCCAAAGCCAAGCTTAACTCATGAAAGACGGCGATCTCGGTGACAGGAGAATAAAGCCATGCTGGAGTGTATAGAACATTGTGATATACTGCGATACAATGCGCAGCTTTCCTTAAGATTCGCTGTTAAAGGGAAATAATGACCTTTTGATTTTGTTAGCAACAATTTCTTAGGCTACCGTTATGGTTTTAAAATTATTTTATTTAAATTTAAGAATTAAATAAAATTATTCCCAAATACAAAGTTGTAAGTTTGGAAAAAATACAAAACAAGTACCTTGTGTACTTCATGAAGGTCATTGACAAATTCGTCCTTCCCTACCATTGTTTACATCGAGTGCGGCATTTTTGGAGGCTCTGTGACGTTTCCGATCAAACTGAGCGCTGCTCGGACACACGCTAGTAGCGCTAGTAGCGCTTTCGTTCTCCATGGCAAGCCAGAAAGGGAATACGTTCTGGCTTTTCATTGGCTCACGCCTGGTTGCCATGGAGAACAAAAGCGCTACTAGCGTGCGTTCGAGCAGCGCTCTGATCCGTGAAGCAATCCGTGAAGCATCCGTGATGCATGACTGACTATCAGTATAAGTCATGAATAACAACAACATGCAAACTATACCAACTCGAATAAAATAAGGGTGGAATGAATTGAACCCCAGGCAAGCTAGTATTCGCAAAGCACTGGGCACTGCGCCACAATAGCAAAAGGTGAGGGAAATGCACATGGAATACAATGTTATTACGTCACAAGTTTCTGAAGTGTCAACTACTATGCAATACAGTGATAACATACCTTTAATAATGATTAACAAGAAAATTCAAACTTAAAAACAATAATTTGAATAAGCCTTTAATTAGCTTTCAACTCGAAATCAGATATATTTTGCAATGCTAAACAAGAATGGCACCAGTGACGTCATTAACAAAGCCTGCTACGGGACTTGGGTATACTAATCAGGAACAACTCGCCACAAATGGTTAAGTGCGCCGAGAAGCATGACAATGACTTTGTAAACAAATCGCCGACGCTAAATAGGTCGCCGTCGATGTGCATCGATGAGCTTCAGATTGAATTGCCAGTTTTGTGTTATTGTTTGTTAGTTTTTTTGGGAAAAATTATTATTTTTCATGATAATATAAAGCATAGTGTTATATACAGCCAGAGACAAATTATACAATACTCCTAATGTTGAAAACAAATGAATCGATTTTCAAAAATTGAGGGTCGCAACCACTAACTATGCCGCCGTTGATGTGCATCGATGAGCTTCCGATTTTATTGCCACTTTTCCAATCGCTGTTAGTTTTAGAAGATCGCCGGGCATATAATCACAACAAGCAGAACGCACAATATATTTTCCACTCCATTGCGTAAAAAAACAATACGGGAAAAGCCCGCAGTTTGATGAGGACCAAAAGTACTTGCAAGTACCGGTCGTTAAAAGTGTGGAACGCTTATCAACTTTAACTTGAAATATCTTTCGGTAGGAAAGTTTTCATGCAAAATGTGAAGAATTTACAATATATTTTGGTCTCGTCTGGCGATTTCAAGTGCTAACTCCATTTTTGTGAAAAAGGTCAATATTTCCCTTTAAGCTACCCGAAAAAAGAAGAGCTTCAGGCAGTGAAGGATCTGTAAAATGAAGGTATACGTATATCACATGCCTTCATTTTCTAGGTATTTTACTGCCTAAAGCTCAGGAGAAGGTAGTACTACAATACATAATGTAGAAAGTAAGTGCTATACATATGTTTTTACAGACGTCCCCTTGTATCCTCCCCGTACCCGGTCCTCCGTCCTCTGTCACGCCCACGTCAACCCGGGTCTGGTCGTCGCTGGCCACAGGGCATGTGGTGGACCTCGAGTCGCAACCCGGGCGTGGTGACGCCGTCATGGCTTGGGCCCTCCTCGCAGCTTCGCCCTGCGGGGATGTCCATTGTCCATTATCCAGCCCCCCCCCCCCCCCAACTTGGATGAGTAAGTGGGTCAAATCCGGGGTGAAAGCTGCACCCCCGAGTACACCCCCGAGTACACCCCTGAGTAGAAGCTACATCCCTGAGTACTCCATACACTACCTATGAAGTGGACCATCGCAAGCAGGTGCCCACGGTCAAGAAGTCAACCCTAATGCGGGCCTGTAAGCGTATGTGTGACGTGTGCCTTCAATTCGAAGTCATTTTGGGAGGAAACTTTTTGTGACGAGGCTATGTGTTGAAACATGCAATGCCACGACGACCGATGTTTTACTCATAAGTTACAATTTCCTTTATCTTGACGCGACAAACTCTTTAGAAAGCCACTTGTGTCGGTAAGGGTTATGCGTCGTGCATAGTGATGGAGTCCCAAAGAACTAAACAAACCTATACAAGATAAAATAGCCATGCAACTGGCCATGCAACTGATCAAATACAAGGGCAATACATGAATATTATGTTGTATCTGGTTAAATATATGCAATTTACATTTCCGGAAGAACCAAAACAGTGCAGGCATGTAATATCGCCGGGACAAAATAAGTGATATTGGGATGGTTATAGAAAAGTGTCAAATATTCGGCGATTTTTTCACTCCTATTTTTTATATATTAAAAATGTATTGCTATATTTGGAATAAGCACAATCCTATTAACTAGGAAGCAGTGTGCCATGTCGAAAATATTAGATTCGTGTCGTGAAACCGCGGTTACGAAATGGGCGATTGTGGGGTATTTAAAGGCAAAAACGAAATGTTTAATGTTTTTTTTTGTGACTCCTAAATATCTTCCGATTAAAACAATATATATCACCGGAATCACCACAGTCTAAATAACAGGAAAACAGTTTTGCCACAAGGAAAATTTGGAATTCGTTTCGTAAAATCGCGGAGACAGGATGGGCGATTTTAGGGCATTTATAGCAAAACATGGAATATGCGGCGATTTTTCGCGACCCCTATTTTTCCCTTCAAAATTGTTGATACCATTGGACTCGGCGTAGTCAAAATATCGGGACAAAGGTGTGCCACCAAGAAAATGTAACATTCGTGTAAAAATGAGCCAGCCTACTGCACATCTCCCCTCCGCCTGGCCCTGACTGTTGCCCTGGTACCGACCTGTGTTCTGCTGCTTCTGCGCCGGGCTGCTGAGCACACTGAGCGCCAGACTGGTGGTGAAGACGTGGAACTGGTAGCCGAGCAGCGCCAGGAAGCGGCGCCGGAAGTCGGCCCAGAACGCAGGCAGCCAGTGGTCTGCCGGGGATGGAGCGAACGCGCCGGAGTCGCCGCCGGACGGCTGCAGCGGCCGTAGCATGATGCATGTGTGCTCCCCGGTCAGGTCGTTAGCCGTCTGCCTGTGGGCGGAGTGGCGGGGTGAGGTCAGGTCAGGTCAGATCGTTAGCCGTCTGCCTGTGGGCGGAGTGGCGGAGTGGTCAGGTCAGGTCAGGTCAGGTCGTTAGCCGTCTGCCTGTGGGCGGAGTGGCGGGGTGAGGTCAGGTCAGGTCAGGTCGTTAGCCGTCTGCCTGTGGGCGGAGTGGCGGGGTGAGGTCAGGTCAGGTCGTTAGCCGTCTGCCTGTGGGCGGAGTGGCGGGGTGAGGTCAGGTCAGGTCAGGTCGTTAGCCGTCTGTCTGTGGGCGGAGTGGCGGGGTGAGGTCAGGTCAGGTCAGGTCGTTAGCCGTCTGCCTGTGGGCGGAGTGGCGGGGTGAGGTCAGGTCAGGTCAGGTCGTTAGCCGTCTGCCTGTGGGCGGAGTGGCGGGGTGAGGTCAGGTCAGGTCAGGTCAGGTCGTTAGCCGTCTGCCTGTGGGCGGAGTGGCGGGGTGAGGTGAGGTCAGGTCAGATCGTTAGCCGTCTGCCTGTGGGCGGAGTGGCGGGGTGAGGTCAGGTCAGGTCGTTAGCCGTCTGCCTGTGGGCGGAGTGGCGGGGTGAGGTCAGGTCAGGTCAGGTCGTTAGCCGTCTGCCTGTGGGCGGAGTGGCGGGTGAGATCAGGTCAGGTCAGGTCGTTAGCCGTCTGCCTGTGGGCGGAGTGGCGGGGTGAGGTCAGGTCAGGTCAGGTCGTTAGCCGTCTGCCTGTGGGCGGAGTGGCGGGGTCAAGTCAGGTCAGGTCAGGTCAGGTAGTTAGCTGTCTGCCTGTGGGCGGAGTGGCGGGGTGAGGTCAGGTCAGGTCAGATCGTTAGCCGTCTGCCTGTGGGCGGAGTGGCGGGGTGAGGTCAGGTCAGGTCAGATCGTTAGCCGTCTGCCTGTGGGCGGAGTGGCGGGGTGAGGTCAGGTCAGATCGTTAGCCGTCTGCCTGTGGGCGGAGTGGCGGGGTGAGGTCAGGTCAGGTCAGATCGTTAGCCGTCTGCCTGTGGGCGGAGTGGCGGGGTGCGGTCAGGTCAGGTCAGATCGTTAGCCGTCTGCCTGTGGGCGGAGTGGCGGGGTGAGGTGAGGTCAGGTCAGATCGTTAGCCGTCTGCCTGTGGGCGGAGTGGCGGGGTGAGGTCAGGTCAGGTCAGGTCAGGTCAGGTCAGATCGTTAGCTGTCTGCCTGTGGGCGGAGTGGCGGGGTGAGGTCAGGTCAGGTCAGGGCGTTAGCCGTCTGCCTGTGGGCGGAGTGGCGGGGTGAGGTCAGGTCAGGTCAGGTCGTTAGCCGTCTGCCTGTGGGCGGAGTGGCGGGGTGGTCAGGTCAGGTCAGATCGTTAGCCGTCTGCCTGTGGGCGGAGTGGCGGGGTGCGGTCAGGTCAGATCGTTAGCCGTCTGCCTGTGGGCGGAGTGGCGGGGTGAGGTCAGGTCAGGTCAGATCTTTAGCCGTCTGCCTGTGGGCGGAGTGGCGGGGTGCGGTCAGGTCAGATCGTTAGCCGTCTGCCTGTGGGCGGAGTGGCGGGGTGCGGTCAGGTCAGGTCAGGTCGTTAGCCGTCTGCCTGTGGGCGGAGTGGCGGGGTGAGGTCAGGTCATGTCAGGTCGTTAGCCGTCTGCCTGTGGGCGGAGTGGCGGGGTGAGGTCAGGTCAGGTCAGGTCGTTAGCCGTCTGCCTGTGGCCGGAGTGGCGGGGTGAGGTCAGGTCAGGTCGTTAGCCGTCTGCCTGTGGGCGGAGTGGCGGGGTGAGGTCAGGTCAGGTCGTTAGCCGTCTGCCTGTGGGCGGAGTGGCGGGGTGAGGTCAGGTCAGGTCGTTAGCCGTCTGCCTGTGGGCGGAGTGGCGGGGTGAGGTCAGGTCAGGTCAGGTCGTTAGCCGTCTGCCTGTGGCCGGAGTGGCGGGGTGAGGTCAGGTCAGGTCGTTAGCCGTCTGCCTGTGGGCGGAGTGGCGGGGTGGGGTCAGGTCAGGTCAGGGCGTTAGCCGTCTGCCTGTGGGCGGAGTGGCGGGGTGAGGTGAGGTGAGGTCAGGTCAGGTAGTTAGCCGTCTGCCTGTGGGCGGAGTGGCGGGGTGGGGTCAGGTCAGGTCAGATCGTTAGCCGTCTGCCTGTGGGCGGAGTGGCGGGGTGGGGTCAGGTCAGGTCAGGGCGTTAGCCGTCTGCCTGTGGGCGGAGTGGCGGGGTGAGGTCAGGTCAGGTCAGGTCGTTAGCCGTCTGCCTGTGGGCGGAGTGGCGGGGTTAGGTCAGGTCAGGTCAGGTCAGGTCGTTAGCCGTCTGCCTGTGGGCGGAGTGGCGAGGTGAGGTGAGGTCAGGTCAGGTCGTTAGCCGTCTGCCTGTGGGCGGAGTGGCGGGGTTAGGTCAGGTCAGGTCAGGTCGTTAGCCGTCTGCCTGTGGGCGGAGTGGCGGGGTGAGGTCAGGTCAGGTCAGATCGTTAGCCGTCTGCCTGTGGGCGGAGTGGCGGGGTGAGGTCAGGTCAGGTCAGATCGTTAGCCGTCTGCCTGTGGGCGGAGTGGCGGGGTGAGGTCAGGTCAGGTCAGGGCGTTAGCCGTCTGCCTGTGGGCGGAGTGACGGGGTGAGGTGAGGTCAGGTCAGGTAGTTAGCCGTCTGCCTGTGGGCGGAGTGGCGGGGTGAGGTCAGGTCAGGTCAGGTCGTTAGCCGTCTGCCTGTGGGCGGAGTGGCGGGGTGAGGTCAGGTCAGGTCAGGTCGTTAGCCGTCTGCCTGTGGGCGGAGTGGCGGGGTGAGGTCAGGTCAGGGCGTTAGCCGTCTGCCTGTGGGCGGAGTGGCGGGGTGAGGTCAGGTCAGGTCAGATCGTTAGCCGTCTGCCTGTGGGCGGAGTGGCGGGGTGAGGTCAGGTCAGGTCGTTAGCCGTCTGCCTGTGGGCGGAGTGGCGGGGTGAGGTCAGGTCAGGTAGTTAGCCGTCTGCCTGTGGGCGGAGTGGCGGGGTGGGGTCAGGTCAGGTCGGTAGCCGTCTGCATGTGGGCGGAGTGGCGGGGTTAGGTCAGGTCAGGTCAGGTCAGGTCGTTAGCCGTCTGCCTGTGGGCGGAGTGGCGGGGTGAGGTCAGGTCAGGTCAGATCGTTAGCCGTCTGCCTGTGGGCGGAGTGGCGGGGTGAGGTCAGGTCAGGTCAGATCGTTAGCCGTCTGCCTGTGGGCGGAGTGGCGGGGTGAGGTCAGGTCAGGTCGTTAGCCGTCTGCCTGTGGGCGGAGTGGCGGGGTCAGGTCAGGTCAGATCAGGTCAGGTCGTTAGCCGTCTGCCTGTGGGCGGAGTGGCGGGGCGATGTCAGGTCAGGTCAGGTCAGGTCAGATCAGGTCAGGTCGTTAGCCGTCTGCCTGTGGGCGGAGTGGCGGGGTGATGTCAGGTCAGGTTAGGTCAGGGCAGGTCAGGTCGTTAGCCGTCTGCCTGTGGGCGGAGTGGCGGGGTGAGGTCAAGTCAGGTCAGGTCAGGTCAGGTCAGGTCGTTAGCCGTCTGCCTGTGGGCGGAGTGGCGGGGTGAGGTCAGGTCAGGTCAGGTAGTTAGCCGTCTGCCTGTGGGCGGAGTGGCGGGGTGAGGTCAGGTCAGGTCAGATCGTTAGCCGTCTGCCTGTGGGCGGAGTGGCGGGGTGAGGTCAGGTCAGGTCAGGTCAGGTCGTTAGCCGTCTGCCTGTGGGCGGAGTGGCGGGGTGAGGTCAGGTCAGGTCAGGTCGTTAGCCGTCTGCCTGTGGGCGGAGTGGCGGGGTGAGGTCAGGTCAGGTCAGATCGTTAGCCGTCTGCCTGTGGGCGGAGTGGCGGGGTGAGGTCAGGTCAGGTCAGGTCGTTAGCCGTCTGCCTGTGGGCGGAGTGGCGGGGTGAGGTCAGATCAGGTCAGGTCGTTAGCCGTCTGCCTGTGGGCGGAGTGGCGGGGTGATGTCAGGTCAGGTTAGGTCAGGTCAGGTCAGGTCGTTAGCCGTCTGCCTGTGGGCGGAGTGGCGGGGTGAGGTCAGGTCAGGTCAGGTCGTTAGCCGTCTGCCTGTGGGCGGAGTGGCGGGGTGATGTCAGGTCAGGTCAGGTCAGATCGTTAGCCGTCTGCCTGTGGGCGGAGTGGCGGGGTGAGGTCAGGTCAGGTCAGGTCGTTAGCCGTCTGCCTGTGGGCGGAGTGGCGGGGTGATGTCAGGTCAGGTCAGGTCAGGTCAGGTCAGGTCAGGTCAGGTCAGATCGTTAGCCGTCTGCCTGTGGGCGGAGTGGCGGGGTGAGGTCAGGTCAGGTCAGGTCGTTAGCCGTCTGCCTGTGGGCGGAGTGGCGGGGTGATGTCAGGTCAGGTTAGGTCAGGTCAGGTCAGGTCGTTAGCCGTCTGCCTGTGGGCGGAGTGGCGGGGTGAGGTGAGGTCAGGTCAGGTCGTTAGCCGTCTGCCTGTGGGCGGAGTGGCGGGGTGAGGTCAGGTCAGGTCAGGTCGTTAGCCGTCTGCCTGTGGGCGGAGTGGCGGGGTCAGGTCAGGTCAGGTCAGGTCGTTAGCCGTCTGCCTGTGGGCGGAGTGGCGGGGTGAGGTCAGGTCAGGTCAGATCGTTAGCCGTCTGCCTGTGGGCGGAGTGGCGGGGTCAGGTCAGGTCAGGTCAGGTCAGGTCGTTAGCCGTCTGCCTGTGGGCGGAGTGGCGGGGTGAGGTCAGGTCAGGTCGTTAGCCGTCTGCCTGTGGGCGGAGTGGCGGGGTCAGGTCAGGTCAGGTCAGGTCGTTAGCCGTCTGCCTGTGGGCGGAGTGGCGGGGTGAGGTCAGGTCAGGTCGTTAGCCGTCTGCCTGTGGGCGGAGTGGCGGGGTGAGGTCAGGTCAGGTCGTTAGCCGTCT
>JAXIVJ010002173.1:0-35000 GCA_036785665.1 Chirona hameri | reverse complement strand
TTCCACCGAAGTTTTTTGTTTGAAGATTTTCAAAAAACCGGAAGATATATTAGAGAATCGAGTATGAACGATTTTCAAACAAAATTTCAAAGCAATTTCTTTATTTTTGACTGACTTATGGCTCTCTAAGAATAAGTAACTCATGACGTCATTTTTTTAAATTGCGTTTTTTGGCTTTTACTGACCAGATACAGAAAAATAAATTCCACCACTGTATTTCGAAGACAAAACTAGTCTAGAAACATGCAATGTTTATTTAGATTAATCAATTTCAAATTTTGACCTTATTGTGACCTGACCTTGACCTGAGGGCGATTATATGGTGTCAGGCTGTGCAAATTGCTGCTTCTATCGAATTATACGTGTAAAATAACCCATACATGTGTCGCATGGCTTTCGTAGACTTGTGACCTTGTGTGACCTAACCTTGACCTTTGTTTAAAAATTCACTTTTACTTATGCGGGAGATGCATTATACATTTGGGAGCACTTTGTGAGATAATAGTTGCAATACAAGACTTTGGATGGAAAGTATAGCCCAAAAACCCAAATACTTAAATTTTGACACTTGACCTGACCGTGACCTGACATGTGACCTTATGTTAATAATTTCGGGCATGCGTTAGATTCTTCTCACTGAGAGCTTTCGATCGCCGCCTTGCGCGTCTCGCTGCGGTTATTGGTTTGGAAGATACGAGGGGGGGGGGGTAAAATTTACCCCCCCATCACCGCACGTTCATATTCATATTCATATTCATATTCATATTCATATATTTCGTAACTTTCCACAAATATCAGTGGCTTTTTCAAAGTTACACGTCATATCGGATAAAAGAGGACGGGTCAAACATCGTAAAAGCAGCAAAACACACCATACCATCGGTCAAGGGATCATTCCGGCGAATCAGACATCAGTCAGCGTACACACACCCACACACACACCCACACACACACCCACACACACACCCACACACACACACCCACACACACACCCACACACACACCCACACACACACCCACACACACACCCACACACACACCCACACACCCACCCACACACACACCCACCCACACACCCACACACACACCCACACACACACCCACCCACCCACACCCACCCACACCCACCCACGCCCACCCACACCCACCCACCCACGCCCACGCCCACCCACACCCACCCACCCACGCCCACCCACACCCACCCACCCACACCCACCCACACCCACCCACCCACACCCACCCACCCACACCCACCCACCCACCCACACCCACCCACCCACACCCACCCACACCCACCCACACCCACCCACCCACACCCACCCACACACCCACACCCACCCACACCCACCCACACCCACCCACACCCACCCACCCACACCCACCCACACCCACCCACCCACCCACCCACCCACCCACCCACCCACACACACCCACACCCACCCACCCACACCCACCCACCCACCCACACCCACCCACACCCACCCACACCCACCCACCCACCCACCCACACCCACCCACACCCACCCACACCCACCCACACCCACCCACACCCACCCACCCACACCCACCCACACCCACCCACACCCACCCACCCACCCACCCACACCCACCCACACCCACCCACCCACACCCACCCACACCCACCCACCCACCCCCACCCACCCACACACACCCACCCCCACCCACACCCACCCACACCCACCCACACCCACCCACACCCACCCACCCACACCCACCCACACCCACCCACACCCACCCACACCCACCCACACCCACCCACCCACACCCACCCACACCCACCCACACCCACCCACCCACCCACACCCACCCACACCCACCCACACCCACCCACACCCACCCACACCCACCCACCCACCCACACCCACCCACCCACACCCACCCACACCCACCCACACCCACCCACACCCACCCACACCCACCCACACCCACCCACACCCACCCACACCCACCCACCCCCACCCACCCACACCCACCCACACCCACCCACCCACACACCCCCCCCCCCCCACACACACACACACACACACACACACACACACACACACACACACACACACACACACACACACACACACACACACACACACACACACACACACACACACACACACACACACACACACACACACACACACACACACACACACACACACACACACACACACACACACACACACACACACACACACACACACACACACACACACACACACACACACACACACACACACACACACACACACACACACACACACACACACACACACACACACACACACACACACACACACACACACACACACACACACACACACACACACACACACACACACACACACACACACACACACACACACACACACACACACACACACACACACACACACACACACACACACACACACACACACACACACACACACACACACACACACACACACACACACACACACACACACACACACACACACACACACACACACACACACACACACACACACACACACACACACACACACACACACACACACACACACACACACACACACACACACACACACACACACACACACACACACACACACACACACACACACACACACACACACACACACACACACACACACACACACACACACACACACACACACACACACACACACACACACACACACACACACACACACACACACACACACACACACACACACACACACACACACACACACACACACACACACACACACACACACACACACACACACACACACACACACACACACACACACACACACACACACACACACACACACACACACACACACACACACACACACACACACACACACACACACACACACACACACACACACACACACACACACACACACACACACACACACACACACACACACACACACACACACACACACACACACACACACACACACACACACACACACACACACACACACACACACACACACACACACACACACACACACACACACACACACACACACACACACACACACACACACACACACACACACACAGTGCAGCATCACGCACGCTCACGACCACACGCTGCGCACTCATGTGTTATCGCGCGCATCACTCAGCAACAGTTCCATCAGCTGGCGCTTAAAACTACAGAGACGCGCAGTATTGCGCACGTCAGGTGGCAAGCGGTTGAAGAGATCCGATGCTTTATAGCTAAATCGGCGAGCACCGGAATTTCTCACAGCACGGGGGCGCCTTAGTTGGTTAGACTGCCGCGTGTCATGTGTGTGATCAGCACGGATACACATCGCGGCTATATCAGGTGGTTGGCCTGTGAGCAGGACCTTTTTGAGCAGGCAAAGCGTGTGGTATTTGACCAGTTGATCAGCGTTTAGCCACCGGAGATCTTTGACGACATCAGATATGTGATCGCATCTTCTCCTTCCGCTCACCACCCGCGCACAGAAGTTAATGAGTTTTTGCACACGATGGAGCTGCGTGGTCCCGTGCGTACCATACAATGCGATACAATATCTGATGTAGGAGAGTACCAGTGCACTGACAATTCGAACGAGTGTGTCTTTTAGAAGTACATGCTTCGCATGGGACAGGGCCATCAGTATGCCTGTCGACTTCGCATGGGACAGGGCCATCAGTATGTTCGGATGGAGACCCCAGCGCCGCGCGGGTTAATGGATGTAATAATGGGGACAGCCTGTGTAGGGAAAGAGGTAATAATTGGCATAGGTACCTAATAACTAATTCTGGTGAGCAGGTAATTGGATATTAATAAAACAGAGTACATGTTATTTGGTTGAATTTTCCGCTCTTTATGTTTATTTTAGCCAGAATGTTCCACTCCGCACTCCAGTTCCAAAGCAATCCTAGTACCCTGCTACTGCCTGTGTACTAGTTAGGGCACATAGCATTGTCTCTTGGGCCCTTTATTACCATACAGCCTAATATGTAACTGCCATGAATATAATCCTATTTGTAATTATGTACTATTTTTTTTTCTGAGAAAATGTACTTCGCTACCAGCAAAAGCAAAATTACCACCCTCGCGTTATTACCATGAATATACTACTACCCGTAATTATGTACTCATTTTTTCCAAGAAAATGTACTCAGCATACCAGCAAAAAAAAGTAAATTGCCAACCCTGCCTCACCCGGTGGTGGCAGCCCGGGTTCGAGTCGCTTCGGCGCTCGCTATTTGCCCCCGACTGGGATGGCCTGTGGCCGGTGGCAGCGGTCGCACTCAAGGTCAGGTGACGTCAGAGGGCGGGGCGGACCGTGTCCAGGTATGTCGGGCACGTAAAACTTTCGCTTATAAATTCTGCCGGACGCCAGGAATTGCTTGATCGGGTGGTAGGGTCAGGGCCTGCGCAACAAGCTATGCTTAGCGCGGGGCCTGACCTCGGAAATCCATCCATTCAAAAACATTCGGACTAACAAAAAAAAAATCCATCAAAAATCCAGGAGCGGGACAGCTGCATGTCAGCTGGTGTGAGTAATGAGCATGTGTGGCGCCTGCCATCCTTACCTCCACCAGAGTGCGACCGACGTTCTGCGCCGCCTCCTGACCGGTCTTGGCCGCGGCCCCTCCGGCGCCGCTCTGTGTCCTCAGCTGTTCCAGCAGCTTCAGGGACAGCGAGCGACCCGTGCCCTCATATCTGGACACAGGTCAATGAACAATCGATTACAAGAAACCCGACTACGCACGATAGATCCACAGCCAAACTGTGGAGGGCGGCGGTATTTATCAAACAAAAACTATCAAAGGACGTCGCCTCTTAACTTCGGACAAAGAAAACACAGTATGAAACTGAACTCGTCAGAACATGAGTATAATTCAGATGTGGCCACAGCTAACCGATCTGAGATATGCAGGTACCACTGAGTACGGATAGGTCACGCTTCCAGGTCTGATTCTGACCAGGGAGAGCCGAAGACCAGCCGTCTTCCAGCAGCTGACCGACGGCGACTCGTCAGCGCACCGGCCACTCACCCGTTGATGGTGGAGGACATGAAGACCAGGTAGGGCCCGAGCAGAGCCTTCACCAGCGGCAGCGGGATGGCGGCCGCCTCGTCGATGCTCGGCCTGACCCAGCTTCACCGCGTCACTCGGATGGATGTACTGTCAGACATACAACACCGTCAGTACACAGTAAGACATGCAACAACGTCACTAGTATTACCACCAGCTTTACCACGCTACTATCAGACATAACATACCTACCACCCCCAGTCAGTCAGTCAGTCAGTCAGTCAGTCAGTCAGTCAGTCAGTCAGTCAGTCAGTCAGTCAGTCAGTCAGTCAGTCAGTCAGTCAGTCAGTCAGTCAGTCAGTCAGTCAGTCAGTCAGTCAGTCAGTCAGTCAGTCAGTCAGTCAGTCAGTCAGTCAGAGTCAGTCAGTCAGTCAGTCAGTCAGTCAGTCAGTCTCAGTCAGTCCCAGTCAGTCCCAGTCAGTCCCAGTCAGTCCCAGTCAGTCCCAGTCAGTCCCAGTCAGTCAGTCAGTCCCAGTCAGTCAGTCAGTCCCAGTCAGTCAGTCAGTCAGTCCCAGTCAGTCAGTCAGTCAGTCCCAGTCAGTCAGTCAGTCAGTCAGTCCCAGTCAGTCAGTCAGTCCCAGTCAGTCAGTCAGTCCGTCAGTCAGTCCCAGTCAGTCCCAGTCAGTCAGTCAGTCAGTCCCAGTCAGTCAGTCAGTCAGTCAGTCAGTCAGTCAGTCAGTCAGTCAGTCCCAGTCAGTCCCAGTCAGTCAGTCAGTCCCAGTCAGTCAGTCAGTCAGTCCCAGTCAGTCAGTCAGTCAGTCAGTCAGTCAGTCAGTCAGTCAGTCAGTCAGTCAGTCAGTCAGTCAGTCAGTCAGTCCCAGTCAGTCAGTCCCAGTCAGTCAGTCAGTCCCAGTCAGTCAGTCCCAGACAGTCAGTCCCAGTCAGTCCGTCTCAGTCAGTCAGTCCCAGTCAGTCCCAGTCAGTCCGTCTCAGTCAGTCAGTCCCAGTCAGTCAGTCAGTCAGTCAGTCTCAGTCAGTCAGTCAGTCAGTCAGTCAGTCAGTTTCAATCAGTCAGTCTCAGTCAGTCAGTCTCAGCCAGTCAGTCAGTCTCAGCCAGTCAGTCAGTCTCAGCCAGTCAGTCAGTCTCAGTCAGTCAGTCTCAGTCAGTCTCAGTCAGTCTCAGTCAGTCTCAGTCAGTCTCAGTCAGTCTCAGTCAGTCAGTCTCAGTCAGTCAGCCTTAGTCAGTCAGTCAGTCTCAGTCAGTCAGTCAGTCTCAGTCAGTCAGTCAGTCAGTCAGTCAGTCTGTCAGTCTCAGTCAGTCAGTCAGTCAGTCAGTCAGTCAGTCAGTCAGTCAGTCAGTCAGTCAGTCAGTCAGTCAGTCAGTCAGTCAGTCAGTCAGTCAGTCAGTCAGTCAGTCAGTCAGTCAGTCTCAGTCAGTCTCAGTCAGTCTCAGTCAGTCTCAGTCAGTCTCAGTCAGTCAGTCAGTCAGTCTCAGTCAGTCTCAGTCAGTCAGTCAGTCTCAGTCAGTCAGTCAGTCTCAGTCAGTCTCAGTCAGTCTCAGTCAGTCTCAGTCAGTCAGTCAGTCTCAGTCAGTCAGTCAGTCTCAGTCAGTCAGTCAGTCTCAGTCAGTCAGTCTCAGTCAGCCAGTCTCAGTCAGTCAGTCAGTCAGTCAGTCAGTCAGTCAGTCAGTCAGTCAGTCAGCCACAAACCATCATCCCTCACCTGAATCGTCTGCCGGTGCTCCTTGAACACGTTGACGCGCACCACGGCCTTGTTGAACTCTGGGTTCGTGCTCTGGATCAGCTCGTAGTCGAGGTGCTCCTGGTAGTCCATGGCGTCGAAGCCCTTCAGCACGAACTCGAACAGCGTGTTCAGGTTCTCCGGGCTGGGCGACGTGACGAAGATGTTGGAGTACTGAAAGCCGACGGCGGCGGCGATGGCCAGGCCGAGCGCCGCAGACTTGCCGCGGCCTCTCGCCGCCGTTAACGCCACGGTGGAGCGAAGCCGCTTCTCACTGATGGCCTCCACGAACTTCAGCAGCGCTTTTGCCTGTCGGCAAGAGGCGACGAGCGGGGCACGAGGTGACATTAGCGAATGCGAAAATGGTTTGGTATACAGAACAATAGCGATATTAGCGAATAATATATTCTGAACAATAGCGTTAAAAGGAGTAAAATAGACAAGTAAGATGACGGCGACACAACAGCTGAACAGTCAACAGAAAACGAATGAAAGAAACACCGAATATCACTCTTCTTGATGATTACAAATTTAGTTACAACTAAATCGATTCGAATACACAGACGAATACACTCAATTCCCAAAGCGTCCGCCGACACACTAGACTCGTCATCCGCTGGCGTCTGTACCAGCTGGCGTCTGTACCAGCTGGCGTCTGTACCAGCTGGCGTCTGTACCAGCTGGCTTCTGTACCAGCTGGCTTCTGTACCAGCTGGCGTCTGCACCAGCTGGCGTCTGTACCAGCTGGCGTCTGCACCAGCTGGCGTCTGCACCAGCTGGCGTCTGCACCAGCTGGCGTCTGCACCAGCTGTCGTCTGCACCAGCTGGCCACCACCGTCCTCGGCTGAACCTGCGGTGTCCACACAGCCCCCCGCCCCGCCGTCTCCGTGCCCTCCACAGCGGTCGCACCTGGTCGGCGGTGCGGCAGCAGCCAACCAGCGCTCCGACCGGCTGAGTGTCCTGCAGACTGTCCCTCAGCTCGGTCAGCTGGCGCTCAGAGGCCGACGGCGGCTCCGACGCCGACCGCTTCGGCACCGCCTCCATCTGCAGCACGTGCGAGCTGAGCGGCAGCAGGTTCAGCTGGTCGTCCATGACCAGCGCGTGCCGGCACGAGGCCAGCGACAGGATAAACCTGACGGGACGGGAGACGCGCTGTCGTCAGTGAGCGGCGGTTGCTGATAAGTACCATGTATACACACTACACAGCCAGGCACGTAATGATGGTGTTGGCATTGGAGCTTAACGACGACGCGACTGCAGCCAAACACGGGGACATTCAGACATTCGTGCGGTTGTTGCCAAATTTGGGGAATAATTCAGTTAAGAGATTTATTTGTCGGAAAAATATCCATTGGTCAAGTACACAATTGCAATATTAACACAGCCATCGTTCGAAGATTGTGTACAACAAATCAACATATGCTGTCAGGTCCGAACCTACAAACTCTCCTCCCCATGACTGACCGTTCGTTGAATCTGCCGACCACGTGCTGGTGCGCCTCGGTGCGGTATCGCCCGTGCACGTCCATGCTCATGGTGTAGAGCTGGCGGAGGGAGGTGACGGAGCGCAGCAGAAGCACGATCACACCGCCACCCTCCACCGTCTCCAGCGTGCGCGCCAGCAAGTTCGGCGTCAGCGCCTCGAAATCCTGCGAAGGAGCGGGCGGGCGGTCAGCCGAAGGAGGAGGCGATGGGGGAGCAGGGCAGTTAGTCAGTGGCGGCAGGCGAGGTTTTGCACTCTGGGCGGATAGCAGATCTGGGCGCACTCCGCTGCATCGGGAACCATCTGAATTCAGGACGGCTTATTTGTGCATTTGTTTATTTAATTTCTAGCAACCACAGGCCTGAGCCCAATTACGGTTGCAGTCGAGATCACACATACAGTACACGCACGCACGCACGCACGCACGCACGCACGCACAGACACAGACACAGACACAGACACAGACACAGACACAGACACAGACACAGACACAGACACAGACACAGACACAGACACAGACACAGACACAGACACAGACACAGACACAGACACAGACACAGACACAGACACAGACACAGACACAGACACAGACACAGACACAGACACACACACACACACACACACACACACACACACACACACACACACACACACACACACACACACACACACACACACACACACACACACACACACACTACAGTGCACAATATGCAGGTGCCTAGAAAAGGCAAAAATGCATTTAAAATAGAAATACAGTGAGTAGCCTGATCACCAAATACGCTTCTAAAACAAAATGGCATTCCAGTATGCATCCAATGAAAGAACCTAAGCTTCGGGCATAGGCGACGGCATGGGCTCGGAAATGCACATGATAAAAGAAGTCGGCGTCTGGAGACCGCTGTAGGAACTGGTTGCATAGTCGGGGCAGGCGGGCCACAAAGCCGTTCTTGACCGTGTTCACCCTCCCGAAAGGTTCGCGGAAGAGACCAGTGTGTCGCGATGGTGGCGAGGAGTGAGATTATGGTGAGGAGTGAAGTGAAAGGACCAGGAGTGAAAGGGTGAAACGGGAAATGGAACCAAATTCCATCGAATCCATCGGAACGAAGCAGTTAACGGACCGCAGCACCACAACTTCATGGACACTAGTCTGCCCGCTCAGCGCGACTCACCTGCAGGACGCACATGCCGTGCGTCTGGCCGAGGATCTTGTGCGTCTCCTTGTAGTAGCAGTAGCGGATGTTGGTCGACGCCACAAACAGCTCAAACGGGTCGTCCTCATTGACGTTCAAGTTGCCCGACTTGATCTTCTTCTGCAGCTGACGCATGCGCTTCTTGCGGTGGCTGCTGAAGCCCAGGTCCTTCTTGTAGCACCAGAGTACGCTGGGCCGCGCACGGATGCTCGCCTTGGAGAGCATGTGGTGCAGAATGACCACCTGAAACATGAGTGGTCCACACAATTAAAACAAATCTGCTGCTTTGCCGAACATGCTTTGATTGCTGCTTACTAGCTGATGACAGCCAGCAGACAATAATTATGTTTTCTGACCCAGTGGAAGTGATATGAAAAAATAACTGTTGCAGGCATTGGATGTGGTGATGAGATTGTGAGTCATGTTACTCAGGTCAGGCTGGGAGTCATGTTACAAGCGAGCATCGCTCGTCCTTCCCTGGTGTAGGGGCAAAATCTGCATATCAGCGGCCCAGCCTGACCCGTGGCAACACCTTTGAGCTCATATCTCTGCAACCACACATCCAATTGACAAGCAGGCTTTGCTGCTGTGTATCCCCATCCACCTTACCGTTTGAGACCAGTACCGACTCATGTTGGTGACTACCACTGTGCGTGGCACATGCAGTTTGAGGGGTGTTGAAAAGTGTTTTCTTGCAAAAACTCTGCAACAGCTGGGCCGAGTCCTGACTTGAAAAAATACACTCACTACGCTGGACGCCTCGGCGGAGCCACTGCGCCGAAATTTCGGCGCAATGGCCGTTGCGCCGAAATTTATTGGATGCTACACCGCATGCACAACACCTGTTAACACATAGAAATGTGAAGTCAGCGTGTGGAGGGCCTCGCAGCGCCGCGTCAGCCTCGGCATCAGGGTATCGCCGTCTTTCAGTGCAAAACATCGGGGGCGGATCCAGGGGGGCAAGGGGCCATGCCCCCCAAGGTCTTGAAACTATTATTTGCCCCCCCCCCCCAAACGGTCGGACGTACAGTTGTAAACATTGCCTTTGCAGCAGTCAAAATCCAGCTATCCACATTGAAAAACCTGAAAAAATCGTGCAGCTTCGCGGCATGATACAAAATTAGCAATTGCTTATACAAATTTGGAAAATTGGAATTAATTAAGTGTCTGGCAGAGGCTCTCCTTAGCGGTACCTAATTGCTAGCCCCAGGGCCCACTCCCTTCATACAATATTAACTTTCAAGCAGGCTACATGTTCAGCTAGTCTGCCGAGTTCCGAAAAAAGGCGACGCGAATGCGAAGACGCGGACATCGGCTCCCGGAAGCTGCTCCAGCGGTGCCCAACTTGCTGGACCGAAGAGCCTAATAGTGGGACCAGGCCAGGAACATCTCCCCAAGCCAGCCTCCTCAAGATCCACAGGGACCATTTATGCACGGAAAAGTTGTTCTGCCTCTTGCTGCTTTTAAACCGTTTGCACTGTTACCAGTTGTTTGTTGCAGTTCAGTACATATGTAATGTACACAGTTATTATTATATGTTATTGAACTACTAGTTATTACTAGTTATTGAACGCTGACTGCCACTGCCATTGTATATTTTCAGAAACTTCCATTTTTGGAAAGTGCGTTCCCATTTATAGAAGTAATTTCCAAAAATTTCATAAAAGGTGGAAAGTTGGGGGAGCTGGCGAACAGGTGGCCTCCATCGCTGAGCACCTGCCAGCCGTGGACAAACGGTACTGGGTGAGGTCAGCGGCGACGGCCAGTACCAAAGCAAAGGGTTCACAACTGCTGTCATGGTCATGGTCTCCAATCATGGTCATCATGATTTACTGTCCAAGGAATATGTATATGAAAAACTACCTTAATTTCAATATTTTTCATCATACAGAGATGTGCAGATGTGCAAGATGTGCTTTCATGGCAAGGTCCATCCAGTGAGCGATGTCCCAGAGCACAGAGTACCACTCTGGCTGCTCCACCCCCTCGCACAGAACGGCAGTTGTGAACCCTTTGCTTTGGTACTGGCCGTCGCCGCTGACCCCACCCAGTACCGTTTGTCCACGGCTGGCAGGTGCTCAGCGATGGAGGCCACCTGTTCGCCAGCTCCCCCAACTTTCCGCCTTTTATGATTTTTTTGGAAATTACTTCTATAAATGGGAACGCACTTTCCAAAAATGGAAGTTTCTGAAAATATACAATTTAACCATAGAGTCCCGACTGAATAGTGAAGTCAGTGGCAAGGCTCCTGGCAGGACAGGGTGGGAATTCTACTTTTTTTTTGTTGGTGGAGGAGTACATATCTTCGCAAACAAAGAGTACAAAAATAACCTGATGGTAGGCCAAAAATAAATACTGATATACTAATGAATAATGATGAATGATAAACTACAAAACTAAATTCCCCAGATCAAAATGTGCTGACAATTCTTGGTAAGTACCCATGCATTCATGCAGAAAATCAATGTATACCTACCTAAGCACACACTTTCTTTTTCAGGACAATTCAGAACAATGCCAGAAAACCGTTACATCAACATGGGGCCTGGCGGTCATAACCAGGAAATGTGTCCATGTAAAATGAGTCACTTTTAGTGTTTTTTTTCCAGTCTGGCTCTCCAACCGAATAACATTTCAAATCACGAACTGGCCTTCATATCATATAATTAAAATTATTTCAATGCGCTACTCAAAAAAATACCCACCGTGAGATCAACCCCACAATAATCAGTAATCACAACTCACGTGTGCGCCGCGTGTGCGTCACCAACAAACAATGACAAAGGCTGTTGTTTCACTACTCGCTACTATTCTATGAGCGAATGGCAAACGTCACAGGTACAAGGGAGCTAACGGCTATCCATACTGGTCCAGCTCTCAATCAAGCTAGTCGATTGGTCAAAACCGAATAGGCTTCTGACTTCACAAATGTGAGTCAACATGTTACGGAGATAACAGCATCCCAGTGCGTTTTGCCGTCAGAAAAGTAATTGTTACTCTTTTACAGAGTACTTGTTCTCTTTCTGAGGCGGGAGAATAATTGGTGGGGCAATTGGAGTAGGTCACACTGTGTTGTGGCATAGGGACCTACTCTAATTACATTTGTACTCCCAATAGTTGTACTCTCGTCAGTCTCTCAGGTCGATATCTCCGGAACCGTTCAACGCAGCGCCATGAAATTTGGCACAGCTATTGATACATCTCTTTTGCATCTTCTGACTAAATTTGATGTCAGGGTCATGTCAGGTCAAGTCACCAGGTCACGTTAAGTGACCCTACCTCAAAAACCAATCAGAACACTACCAAAGAAAGAGTTTTGGAACGATCGATTTGAAACTCATGAGGTATGACAAGGTCATCAGGAACTACAATTCGTCTATCTCTATTTTTATTTTTTAAAAATCAAGGACTAATGACAAAATCAGTCAGGGGAGAATCCGTGGGTTGTGGGGGGGGGGGGGGGGGGGAGAAAATCCAGTGGCGTATTTAGGTTTAGGTTTAGGTTTAGAATAGTGGATGAGGATTAGACAAGGGTCTATTTGGTGTCCACATCGAGTTGTTGAAAGGCATGGTTATAGGTCTAGGTCCTTGGTAGGCATGTGATACACTAGCCAGGATTGGTTGTGTCCCAGTGTCGGTCCAGCCGATTTTTGAACTCATTTACAGTCCCAGCAGATACTACTTCTTGTGGTAATTTGTTCCAGTGAGGTACTACTCGGTTTGAGAAAACATGGCTCTTGATTGAAGCGCTGCTCTCTTGACCTTTAGCTTCCTGTCATGTCCTCTTGTTCGGTCATCTTTATTCCTTTCAAAGAACTGAGTTGATTCTAGTTTTGTTTTGCCAGTTTCAATCTTGAAAGTTTCTATCAAGTCACCTCTTAGGACACATGTTTTGATGCTATGCAGCTTTAGTTGGTTGAGTTGTTCTTCATAGGGTAAGTGCTTGAGGCCTGGTACAAGTTTTGTAGCTCTGCGTTGAACCTTTTCTAGCTCTTTAAAGTCTTGGGCCATGTAGGGGCCTACAGCTTGTATGCAGAACTCCAGGTGAGGTCTAACATATGTATTGTATAGCAGCTTGAAGCTGTTTTTGTCTATGCTGATGAATGATGTTTTGAGCCTTCTCAGTGCTGCCATCCCTCTGTTCGCTGCATGGTGGCAGTGCAGTGTAGGTTTCAGTGTGTCTTGCACCATCAACCCTAGATCTTTTTTTTGCTTTCTTTTTTCCAAAAAGTTGTTGAGTGGGGAGGAGGGGTAGCGGGCCATCAGCCGTCAAGTTGTTGACCCGGGGTGGGGGAGGAGGGGGTTAGCAGACCGTCAGCCGTCATCAATCTATATTATATTCCCCGGCCTCTACGCTGTGGCTGTTGTGTTGCGATGTTACAATAGATTAGTTGCTGAGACTCTTTACTAAATGTGACGCTTTCAGCGCAAATAACCCGCATGAATGGCACACAGTGGAGATTTGTTTTTGCTGACAGTGTTTGCCTTGTGAGTTGGGTTTGTTCAAGGAAACTTTATAACTTTGTTCAAGGAAACTTTAAAACTTTGTTTGGTTTGTTAACAGTTCAAGTTGGGACTTGGGTTTGTCTTTGCCTAAGCTTTTATTTTAATCCAGTGGCAGTCGGTGGATGGAGGTAATTGTGGTGTTGGCTACAATTCAGTCCAACTTTCCAAGCCAGAAGTCAACCTTTTATGAACAGGTTTTCTCTGCAACAAACACTTTTATTAGTTAATAAACAATATATATTTCTGAGGAGTACAAAAAAATAAATTTTTACCAGTCACAATTTGGGAGTACAAAATGTGTTTGTGTATATGGAACCAACAAACGTGAACTTTTCCACCACTGTGGCAGCAGCAGCCCAGTTGTGTACCAGTGAACCCAGTTGTGCAGCCTTGAAGGATGGAACCGGAATCTCTGGGGGGTCTGTGCAGCAAAATTTTGCTAGATGAAATTACGCTGGACGTGCAGACAAATTATGGAGCAATCAGCAAATTACGCTGGACGTGCTGCAACATTTTTGGCGCAATCACTGAATTATGCTGTACATGTTGGTGAAAGCGTGTATTTTTTCCAGTCAGGGGCTGAGTGTGTGCAAATTTGGTGTGTGGTTAGGGACCTTTCAGCCGCCACTTTCCCACAAGTAAGGAGTGGGGTGCCTCTGCATGTGCAAACCCCCATTCTATATCTCAGGAATGGCTGAGCTGATTGTGTTCAAATTTGGTGTGTGGCTAGGGACCCCTCAGCTGCTGCCTTCCTTCAAATAAGGAGTGGGGTGCCTCTGCACGTGCACAAGTGCACACCCCTAATCCATATTTCAGGAATGGCTGAGCCGATTGTATTCAAATTTTGTGTGTGGTTAGGGACCTCAGCCGCCACTTTTCCTCAAGTCCACTTGGTGTCCCATATGATTAAATGAGTTCATCATGTACATACTTGAAAATAACAGTTAAATCAAAATGCAATTTGTCGCACATGCTAAACCAATTGAATTAAAATTATAAATGTCATTTGATCTCATTCTCACCTGATCTCGACCTTTATCCCCAACGACAACGAACATGGTTCGATGTCCCAACGCAACTCCATTTTCGATTAAAACGCGTATCCGATTGTCTATCTTTTTTCTGACCATCTCTGCTCAGGATTTTATAACAAAATAACGCCGAGAACCTATCTTATAGATATAAACGCAACTTCCGCGCAGCCAGAACAGTACGGAGAGCGACAGCCGACAATAACAACATGCGTTAAATTAATTTGTCACTAAGAAGCCATATTTGTCGCACATGCGCACAGCCGCTTCTGCTGCTACCATATTTCTAGAGTAAATAAGTTTAAGTCGCCAGTTTGGAATATTTTTTACGGATATATCGTAATAAAACGCAATAAATTCTTGAGCATTCAAAGACATTTTTTACTTCCATGAAGAAATAAATCATATGGATGCATAGCATTTTTCATAATCTATTTACTCACTTTGTATCAATTTATGCTCTTTTGCCCAAAAATGATGTACATGTAAGAGTTATATTACTTATTAATCAACCAACCAGGAAATATTTAACAATGGAAGATTATTATTCTGTTATATCTAGAACATTGTTTTGAAGAAAAACCTTAATCCAATCCGATTTTTGGAAACTGGTGTGTAAGAAAATAGTGTTTTTGTCATGCACTTCAACTTTATTTGTACTTATTTTTGGTCACGGATTTGTGACCGCGCCGCCGCTACTCAAGGCCCTAGCCGCTACTCACGATTGTGACTTTGTGACTCACGATATTGCCCCATTAAAGTACCTTGTGATTTGTTTGTATTTCACACAACATAATTGTAATTGGCACTCACAAAATTTTAAAGATTTGTTTTGTAGCTGGTAGCTTAGGTAGCCTTAGATACTGTATTGTTGTACATTAGCTTCACTATACACACTACATCGTTTTTGCAGTTTTACTCTGAGTGAAGAGTATTCGCAGGGACTTTAGGCACGAACGTGAACACAGACTTCGAGCTTAAGCTCAAGCTAAAGCGTGAGGTTGAGCGCCGGTTTCACGTTGTACTCGTGCTGCTGTCTAGTGGCCACCAAGATTACGTGGCCACAGCCTGGGAGGTCCCATCAAACTAAGGTGAGTTTGTGCATTTATTTTTTACATTTCAGATTAAGGCAGCCGCACACTGGGCCATTCAGCGCACAATATCACTGACATTCTGCGGTTCCACAGTGTTCAGCACAGAAAAAGCTTGTCCGGATCAGCTTTATTCTGTGATATCGCACACCAAATGACACAGTGTGTGGCCCACATTAAGGTTTCTATGCAGACAAAAAGTAAACAATTCCTGATTCCATCAGTGTCAGTGTGCTGGTATGTAATGTGTGGCTTTCTGACTGACTCACGGTCGCAGCACTCTGCATTGCTTTCTGACTGCATCAGTATTTTTGTGGACTAGTGTCATCTGATCTACACCACCAATATCATGAAAGTCTGATATTTTGGTGTGATTGTCAGTTGGACCTTTACTTTATATGGAAGTATTACCTACCTGTTTAAAATGTGGTAAAAACTAAATATACACAATCAATACTGACAAATATTATTACAGGGATGTAATCAATGTGGCAGCCTTGCCGCCCCATCACTTCATCCTTGATGAAGGGTATGGTTCCAATCTATGGCATGTGCGGATCCAGGGTTGTGGGGTTAGGGCGTCGTCATGACAGGTGCGCCAGCCAAGTGTGCAAGTAGGGCACAACTTTTGGGTTTTGATCACACTTCACCCCCCCCCCCCCAGTCAACAGCAATTCTGTGATGCTCCACCTCTTGTCCCCCCTGATCAACAACATTTTGCTGTAGGTGACCACTATGTGGCACCCCCTGACCAACCAAAATCCTGGATCTGTGCCTGTCTGGTCATGTTAAAATACACAGCTTCATGCTGTTGGTGGTGTATTAATGTTTTAGAGTGTGTCAGTACCTATAGTCTACACAACCTATAACATAAAATGTCTGGTATTTTGATCACTGATCTATCTATTTGATGTGACTAGATATTGTACCTTTACCCTACAGAGGTGGGATGCCTGCTGCAGTAATACCAATCACCCTTAGTCTGGACATGACATGGAGAACCTATTTTGACAATTTGAATTGAAACAAACAACAATTAATATGGTTATCATTTATCAAGCACTATGAATAAAGGACAAACTGCACTTAATAATATAAAAAAAAGACTTGCCCGAATGATTCCAACATTGTGATAATATTTCTTATGATCTGGCAAAACATATTTAATGTTTTGATTTTGGTCCAAAAATTGACAATGCTGACTCAATACAGCTATGACTTAATGATGATGAATAGTTCAAGGGAAGTAATGGGATCAGAAACACAAAAGAAGCAAGCTAACAGGGAGGAGAGTCCATCCTGCCTTGCCGTTTACTCCTTCAGAAAGCTACTTACCCACAGTCGGAGAGCTTTATGCAAAAACTGCCAGACCATTCCTGAGTTATGGCCAGGCAGCGTCTGAAGGCATCTGCTGTTATAGGGGTATGTTGAGTAACAACATTGGAGAGAGAGTTTCTGTAGCCATCAGTCACGTAAGTGTGCTAAGGGTTAATTGTTGCTTGTTGCATGCAGTTGCTGGATGGATTGTCAGCGAGCAGGAGGAGCTGCCCCTCCTCTTTACAAAACCTCGGAGAGTGTCCTGATCATGACCATTCCACATGCCAGCTGGCAGGTGAGGGTTCTATCTACACTACAATTCCTCGACTGTGCAACCCCTCCCTCCTTAATGCTGCTCTTCTTAATTCTGTCTACTTTTTTTTAAAATAAATTTAATCCGAATGTTTTCGAATGGGTGGATTTCCGAGGTCAGGGCCCGCGCTAAGCATAGCTTGTTGCGCAGGCCCTGATCCCACTACCCGATCAAGTAATTCCTTGCGTCCGGCAGAATTTAGAAGCGAAAGTTTGACGTGCCCGACATACCTGGACACGGTCCGCCCCGCCCTCTGACGTCACCTGACCTTGAGTGCGACCGCTGCCACCGGCCACAGGCCATCCCAGTCAGGGGCAAATGGCGAGCGCCGAAGCGACTCGAACCCGTGCTGCCACAACCGGGTGAGGTCAGAAGCCCAGCGCTCTCCCAACTGAGCTACGGGGGCGGACAAACGCCTTCCATTCCATTCTTTGACGCCTTCCATTTCTTTCTCATCACTTTCAGAGTCTTGTTCCTATCAATGACATGACACATGTCAGTTTTGTGCAGGGTTACGCGGTCAGAGGCCGCCGGGAGTTGCCCCGCCAGCCGATCCGCGCGCTCATTCAGCTCAACCCCGGAGTGGTCTGGCAATATTTGAGAGGGCCTCGGGAGTCCATTAGTTGCTGGATGGATGGTACCGAGCGATACGGTTGTCGCACCACTCCGAAATACGCACGGTGCCGGCTGTCACCCGGTGCATTGGTACCTTCGTTTGGCCCCTGGGTCGTACATCAACCGTTTGTAGTGGCCCATATAGCCGACTTGGGCGTGGCTCAATAGCGCGTGGAAGCGACCTAGGGCGTGGCACCAGCGGTCAGCCGCGGGGGATCGGACCTCCGCAGCCCTGGCCTCAGCTCTCCGATCGGACCTCACGTGTACCCTACCGCAGCAGGAGGAGCAGTGCTAGTATCTTATTCATGCTAAAGCAAAGCAGTCTTTAACCCGCGAGTTACTGGGGTATATTTCATAACGCGACTTACTGGGGGAGGGGGGGGGGGGGGGGGGGGGGGGGGGGGGGGCGGCGGCGGCTATTTTTAGCCCCCCCTCTGATCTCCGGAACTACTGGACCGAATGTAAAAATTCAAACGGCATTCGATAGCCCTGGGAAATTTATCGAGGGAAACATAATATAGTTGACCTCGGGGTCACCGATTACGTCACAGGTCAGGTCAAGTACAACATGTTTGACCGTGTCAAAAGGTCTCGATGGATGGAATTGTCGCGCAAAATTGCGATATTAAACGCATAAGCTGTCGATAAATCGGTATGATTCGTGTGTCTGACACTTCTAAGTACCTTTCTAAGCTGTTTATGACCTTGGGTCAGGTCAAGGTCATCCGAGGTCACGAGGTCAAGCTGCAGATTACGGTCATTAGGCGTTGTAACACATGTTTATGGGTTTGTTTTTCGTCTAGAACGCGAAAAATTACCTTAGAACATTGTTTGTTCCATATAAATAGAAGTAAAAAGCAAAAATGGAAATGCGTTTTTATGCATAGTAATGCTGTGAGAAGTGGCCGATTTTTGTCATTTAAAGGTCATAACTCTGTCATTTTTAAAGATATTGACTTGAAATTTGGTACACATATTCACCGCATACGTCTCGATCACATATATTCCGGTTTTTGGATAACTCTGATTTTTTCTTGAAAATTTTGTAAAAACAAAAAAAAATTATTTGGATTTCTCAAAATTTTGAATTTCACAGTATCTCACAAATCCGAGATAGCAGTTTAATAGCCCGGTCTATTGTCAGTAATTTGATTTAAAACAATTTAGTTTATCTCAAATATCGTACCTTTGACAGCGTTTTCCGCAAACCATTATTTTGCAACAAAAAACGAAGAACATGACGTCACTGACGTCATTCCCGGTTGACCTATCATAGCCTCATATTTTTCCTTTTGCCAACATGTGTGGAATTGATGTGAGAGAAGGTACTGCAAGTTTGGTGACGATACCGGTGTTTGTTTAGGAGTTATTGCAAAATAACGGGAGGGGGGGGGGGGGGGGCAAAAAATAGCCCCCCCCCCCCAGTAACTCGCGGGTTAAGTGGACTTGCGTGTTGTATGCCAATATGCCATTATTGATAATTGTTCAATGACCATCCATAAGTTGTATACCTCTGGGTTTATTTATCCCAAAAAGTATTGAACTTACAGTCCATGTATTTCAGTATATCGAGAAAGACCACATGCTCAAGCTCATGGCAAGCTGGCATTTCGGCTCAGCCGGATGTACCGGATAACTCTGCTGTGATATATGCAGCATGTGCAATGTCACTGTCTGGCTGCACAAATGGGCCAGGGCCATGCATGGCATGTGCCGTGCCTGTGCTGCATTTTGATCACCCTCCGGCGGGGGAGGGGCAGCACTGCTTCGTGCGCTGGCCACACGCGCCGTGCATCTCATTGTATCGCTAACTACCCGGATTGCATGCGAGGTCGACGTGTCTAAAACGCGATGTCTTCGGTTGGGAACTGTGTTGTATTGAGAGGCGTTAATGGAACCTCGCCAACCTATGGTCTCCCAGAAATAGGGAGCGTTCTTGGCCAAGATTAAGGGGCGGCGAATGAGTTTCCGACAAAACAGTATCTTGCTTTACAATGCTTGTCTGCAATGAGTGGAACAGGTGTGGCGACCCGAAGCAAAATAAGCATCGGCATCGGTATATTTTCCTTGTACTGAGAAAATTCCATGAGGCGGTTTTTAAAGTTTGTTGTGTATTTGTACTGTTTCTAGGTCAAATGTAAGTCAAATTGTTTGCTTTTAGTGATATACATAGATTACAAGTGTAGTTTCTGAATGATTCATCTTAACTTTGGTGAACACTGCATGGCGAACAGGGCTGTGACTATTCCGCCTGTGCACTTTCTTGTATCGCAATGCATATCCAAGACATGTGGCATGTCGGATGCCTCATGCTGCCATGGCCTTTCTACACCGTCGTGAAACCAACTGGACGTCTATCGATGCTAATGCGGCGATGTCTCCATCTGGCGGCGCGGCTTATCTCGGTCATTAACTCATTAGTGAGCGGCCAGTCTGCGGCCGGTCAGATTGCATTAATGACACTGTACGGCGCCGCTGGCCGGTCAGATTGCATTAATGACACTGTACGGCGCCGCTGGCCGGTCAGATTGCATTAATGACACTGTACGGCGCCGCTGGCCGGTCAGATTGCATTAATAACACTGTACGGCGCCGCTGGCCGGTCAGATTCCATTAATGACACTGTACGGCGCCGCTGGCCGGTCAGATTCCATTAATGACACTGTACGGCGCCGCTGGCCGGTCAGATTGCATTAATGACACTGTACGGCGCCGCTGGCCGGTCAGATTCCATTAATGACACTGTACGGCGCCGCTGGCCGGTCAGATTGCATTAATGACACTGTACGGCGCCGCTGGCCGGTCAGATTGCATTAATGACACTGTACGGCGCCGCTGGCCGGTCAGATTGCATTAATGACACTGTACGGCGCCGCTGGCCGGTCAGATTGCATTAATGACACTGTACGGCGCCGCTGGCCGGTCAGATTGCATTAATGACACTGTACGGCGCCGCTGGCCGGTCAGATTGCATTAATGACACTGTACGGCGCCGCTGGCCGGTCAGATTGCATTAATGACACTGTACGGCGCCGCTGGCCGGTCAGATTGCATTAATGACACTGTACGGCGCCGCTGGCCGGTCAGATTCCATTAATGACACTGTACGGCGCCGCTGGCCGGTCAGATTGCATTAATGACACTGTACGGCGCCGCTGGCCGGTCAGATTGCATTAATGACACTGTACGGCGTCGCTGGCCGGTCAGATTCCATTAATGACACTGTACGGCGCCGCTGGCCGGTCAGATTGCATTAATGACACTGTACGGCGCCGCTGGCCGGTCAGATTCCATTAATGACACTGTACGGCGCCGCTGGCCGGTCAGATTGCATTAATGACACTGTACGGCGCCGCTGGCCGGTCAGATTGCATTAGTGACACTGTACGGCGCCGCTGGCCGTCAGATTGCATTAATAACACTGTACGGCGCCGCTGGCCGTCAGATTGCATTAATGACACTGTACGGCGCCGCTGGCCGGTCAGATTGCATTAATGACACTGTACGGCGCCGCTGGCCGGTCAGATTGCATTAGTGACACTGTACGGCGCCGCTGGCCGGTCAGATTGCATTAGTGACACTGTACGGCGCCGCTGGCCGGTCAGATTCCATTAGTGACGCTGTGCGGCGCCGCTGGCCGCCTGCCCATAAACACCGCGGTGGCGCGGCGCGGCGGCCGAGGATCGTCGCTTGTTCGGGACACGCCGCCGCCGCCGCCGCATTTGGTGCTGCGCCGGCCGCCAGCTGGCCAAGTCTCGGGAAAACGTGTGGCGCCGCGCCGGCCGCCTTTCCAGAGCCGCTCGCTGCGTGCCGACACACGCGAAACGGGCACGTCACCGGCCGAGACGGGCCCGTCACCGGCCGAAACGGACCCGTCACCGGCGAGACGGATGGCCGCCGTCACCGGCCGGCGGGCGGAGCTCTGTAGGGCGCCGTTTTCCTGGAGCTGCCTCCGTCCCAGCTGTCGAGTACTCCCGCCGAGCGACGGCCCACCGGCGGCAGTGTCCGTGGACGTCCCTCCGACCTGGGCATAGCTTCAGACGGCCCGGCGTACGGCCCCCGTCCGCAGCCGCCGCGGTGCCGCCCCACTGCGCCGCCATCGTCGCCGATGGTCGCGGCGATAGTGGCGCGAGCGCGCCGTATCCGGAGCGGCGGCGGCCGAGTCTCGGTCGGCCTTGGCGGCGCGACGGGCGGGTTTGTCGATCAGCGCTGGTTGGCCGGGCGGCACCGAACGCTGATGGATTTCAGCAGGGGCTGTGGGGTGCTGAGGTCGGGTGGGGGTGAGGGATCAAGAGTGATCTGCTGTAGACAGTCGTTGAGGTCGTTTAGCGAGGTCTGTTCCATTCCAATGTCACCCAGTTACTCTGCCATTTCTACGCTTGTTTATGTTTGTTTTTCGGTGATCTTTTCACCTTTCTGAAAGTTGTCAAATATACGCTGGTTGTAGTAGACAATATGAAGTAAGTGCTGTTGAAAACGAGGGTGATATTTTTCCACTCGAAAAGTCACTTAACTTTATACAAATTAAGGTTTTAAATTTGGGATGGTGACGTCATTATTGAGCGTCATTATACACCGCCGCTGGTTGGCTGACAACGTGAGATTGTCTTACAAAGTGGCTGTCAGCCAATCAGCGGCTGGACTAGCCCATACCCCATTTTGCAAATGCGAAATCAAATTGCTTAAAAACGGCTAAGTTTTGGGGAAAATTACCTTAGTATTTTCGGCATTTCAATAACGGCCAAAGATAATGGGTATCGCAGTTCAAAACCAATACAATGTGAAACATTCTCTTTAATGACGGGGACAGCAGACGGTAAGGTTCGATCTCAATGCACCGGTTGTGAGTTAACAAAGCACGCCTGATGTAGCTCTGGTGGGGCGCACGAGCCAACGATCAATCACGCGGACACATTATGACTCGGATCGGATCACCTTGGTGCACGGCCGAGGTCGTGTGAGGGGGGGCGGCACGTGCGTTATGACACGTCCGTCAGCGTGCTGATCGGCGCCAGGCCGCAGGTATCGTGAGCGTCCAGTGAACAAGGGAAAATCTACTGCGTGCTGTTTTTCATAACAGGAATTCAAAACTTCAGCAAGCCATGTTGGATGCTGATTTATCGAAAGATCCCGAAGACTGGAAGTACGAACCCTTATAACTGATGCTGTAGAGTTAAAATGTTTATATTTGTTGCACGCTTTCGAGTCCACATCTGTGATGACTCCTTTTATTGATCAAATATCTGTATATTGCATTGATGGGTGTGGTACTGGCTGCTCACTTAGTGGCCCGCTCATCATATTACAGTCAGCATTCAACAAGGACGGCACTCAACCAAACAGGCCCGATAATTGTTCCTTTTTCGTGTTCGTGTTTGCGCCGAACACGAACTGCAGGGGGGGGGGGGGGGATTTCCGCCCCCCGTAAGATCTCGAAAACTACGTTACGTAGCGACAAGCGGAAAACGGTGTTTGATAGCTTGATACAAGTTCTATCGAAAATAGTTCAGTTTTTTTTAGGTCAGGTCAAAATTGAGGTCACCAGAGATCAAAGGTCAAAGAGCGCAGATATATTACATAGTATGAAGCTGTGTTTTTTTTTATTAACTCTATTATACATTATGAGCCTCAAAAAAGCGTTATCCCAAATTTTTCAAAATATTTTCGAAGTTTGTGATCATTAAAAAAAAAACTGAATAAATATGGTAGACGCTACTATCGGCTTCAGACCATGCGAACGCTCCTTTTTCGCGATAATTTCTAAACTAACCGTCTAATTGCGAGAAGATTTTAACAGTGCAAGTTTGAGCTTTTTGGGCCATTTTTGGTAAATATTGTCTCTTAACGAAAAGTTTAAATTTATACCACTTCTCATTGACTCGTAATGTTAAAAATCGGGCCCAAGAAACCGCTTCTACACAGAGGCTTAAGCCCAGGCTACACTATGCGTGATTTCCTGAAAATCACGTGCGTGTTATCCGTGTTGTCGAGATTTGCGTGACAGAGCAAGTTCAGCTGATAGTAAATGCATTGGGTGAGCTACACTGGCACATCACGCAGATCCCGCATGAAACGTCAAGTTAAATCCGCAGACGCGTCACGGACGGAACGATGAAAAGTTCAAAAGTCTGAACTTGTCGTGTTTTCCGAGATTGCGTGTTGCAGGGTTTTTATAATTTTGCTTTATTTCACGTATTGTAGTCTATACTAGACCTAAAATTGAATAATTTGTGCTGAGTATCGTGGCGGAAGATGAATGAAGAAGCGTTTGAGCAAATTATGAGTGTTGAAACTTGTGTTGAAGCTGGTAGATATTTATGCAGTGGTTTATCGATACAAAAATGCAGTGGTTTATCCATTTTCCTTGCGTGATTTGCTTGACCGGCTGATCCCGGACGTCAAGGAAGTTCTGCAAACACGGAGAACACGCGCGTGATTTCCTTGACAATCACGCATAGTGTAGCCTGGGCTTTACGGGTTCTTGGGCCCGATTTCTAACATTACGAGTCAATTAGAACTGGTGTAAATTTCAACTTTTTGTTATGAGACAATATTGTCAAAAAAATGGCCCAAAAGCTCAAACTAACACCCTTAAAAATCGCCTCGCAATTAGACGGTTGTTTGATAAAATATCGCGAAAAAGGAGCGTTCGCACGGTCTGAAGCCGATAGTAGTGTTGTGAATATGTGTAGCGAGTTTCAAGTCAATATCTTCAACGGCTATTAACTTATGACCTTTCAAAGGTAAAACAATGGTCGGTCCACATAGCACATAGTTTGTGGCAGAGCTTACAATACATTGCTACGATCTTGATTACGTCAGTAACGGGCATGCAAAGTAACACAAAGTAGAGACGGTGCTAAGTAAGTCTGCTCATTTGTATTTCAGTCATATGATTCAGTGTCATAAACTCATGCCTACAATTGTGAAAATTGTGACCTTGACCAATGACCATGACCTATGTATGACCCATTATTGAGCATTGGGTTGCATATACGAAGTTTAATGGTGTTTTTTTTTTCGTGCTCAGGATGAGTATTTAGGTTAGAAACATGCATCGGAAAGCATACTGAACCAAAAACTGCAATTTGACCTCTTGACCTGAGATGACCTCACTTAATACAATGTACGGGGATGGTGACATCTGTAGCTTCCGATGTTTGCTACATATATTAACCCGCGCATTGCAGGAGGTTTGCGCCGAACACGAACTGCAGGGAGGGTGTGTGTGATTTCCGCCCCCCGTGAGATCTTGAAAACTACGCTACGTAGCGACAAGCGGAAATATGTTTGTTTATTAATGTAATATTAATGTTTATTAAATTAATATTAATGCTTGATAGCTTGATACAAGTTCTATCGAAAACAGTTCTTTTTTATAGTCAGGTCAAAATTGAGGTCACCAGAGGTCATCGAAGGTCAAATTTTCCATTTCTTCTCTCCTGTTTTAGGACTTCGCTCCAGAAATTCCCGTACATCTCGGAAACTATCTAGCTAGAAACAAGCGGAAAAAGCGATCGCCAGCCATTGCAATTTGCAATCGACAAGGCATCCTCAAATTTGATCTCAGGTCAATATTTGAGGCTCTAGAGGTCAAAAAAGGTAAAAATGTTTTTTGTTGTTGTTGCAAAACTGTTTTCGCTGATGATTTTGTATCTAATAAAGATAACGGAAAACTGTTTACGCCATTGTGTTTGTCTCGTCAAGGTCCTTCGAATCATATAGATGGTGACCTTGCTAGGTCAACTTCAAAATTTGGCCTCAGATCACGTGACCTTGACCTGAGGTCAAGACTCAAGTAGGTCATGTTGCATATAGGGAGACGTGTCTCGACGAGACAAACACATTGCTGTCAGGTTTACTTCTCATCTTCATTATGTCGCGAGTTATTTACAAAAAAGTGATGGTTAACTCGGATGACCTCAAATGACCCTATGGGGGTCACTGAACAAAACTTACACTTGGATCATCAAGAATATCCCATAGTAACATGATCCAGAAGTAATTGGACTAATATGCATATCCTTGAAATAGCAAGCATTTCAATATTTCCTCATTGACTTAGTATGCGGAGGTCACGAAATTGACCTGACCTTATATTCATGTCAATTTCGTGACCTCCAATTTCGTGGTTAGGTCACCGATATAAAAATTCCGAGATATACGAATTGTAAGCACTTATGCCCTCATGCCACCCTGTAAGTTTCAAACTGATCGGTGAGAAACTCTGGCTTTGGCACAACTGCAAACGTTTTTGGAGGTGGGGTCATTTTACCTGGCAGTGTGCGGGTTAAGGCATCCTATATATTTAACGCCTCTCTAATTCCATAGTTACGGCAAAACCGTGCGTTATCAGAAACGTTCAAATCTGTTTACATGACCTGACCCGTGACGTCACCGGTGACCTCCAGGTCAACACAATTTATTTTGTGTCGATGACATTTCCTGGGCTATCGATTGCCGTTTGAGTCAGCGCCATCGTCGTATTGGTTCGAAGATACAAGGGGGGGGGGGGGGGGCTACCCACCAGTGAGTCGTGTTACAAAAAAATACCCCAGTGACTGCCGGGTTACCCCGCGCTCCGCTGGGGGTAAATTTGACTGCCCTTCCCGGATTTTCTCAAGAACTTGAAAATTATATTAGATATAGACGTGAAACTTTCGGTACCCTATGCTGCATCAATTCTACGTCTTCTCCCGCGCCCCCCTCTGCCCCCTGTATCCGCCCCTGCCTTTTAGTACATAAATATAGAATGAAAAATTATGGGAAAATGCAGTTGTTTTAAATTCTAAATAATTCAACCACTCAAAATACAAAATTGTTCGCTGCCCCTGTGGCTGCGATGTCTGTTTGGCGTTTTCTGCAGTATGAATTGAGAGCACTTTCCCTGCAGCGTTACTGCACGCTGTTGTGTATCAGTCCGTCTGTACGGCGGCGGCGGCGGCCGGACGGCTGGGAGCGGCGCGACTCGGCGCTCTCCGGCCGCTGCCGGACGCCGCACGGCAGGGCAAACACGATTGGAATGTCTTTGTGAGCCGTGCCGGTCGGCTTTTGTGCACCTCGTGTTCGCCGCTCGGCCGAAGGCCAGACCAAGTAGAAAGTGACGCGGCGCCGGCAGTGTGCAACGCTCACTCAGGTGGCTGATTTTGTTTTGACAGGATACATGTTTGGTTCATTCATTGTTGCACACGGGCTATTCATCAGCGCGTGAGCAGGTGACATCACCCTGCAACTGGTGGCGCAAGTGCCTGCTGTCCATCCGGGCAATTCGACACTTCCTGGTGTATAGCTAATGCTGCTTTTACGCTCCTAGTTTGTAACTGGTTTTTCACTGATGGCATGTCGTGCACCGGGTCGGAATTTTAATCCGTTTCGCCAAGATGCCCCTGATCCAAATCTCGGTCTTGTGCAGCATTCCATGCAGGCTGCCTTGCTGCATGGCTGCCTGGTACTGCAGGGACCCTCGGTCCGCCGCGCCTCGCCCTCCAAAGGGAATGTCTTGGGAAGATGTGTTGCGAATGTCATGAAAGGGTGTGTGGTGGCCTGTGACTCCCCAGGAGTGTGTGTTGTGACCTGTGACTCGTCTGGGAGGGTGACCGCCGGTGACCTGTGACGCTCCCGGGAGGTTGTGCTGTGACCTGTGACTCCCCAGGAGTGTGTTGTGACCTGTGACTGGTCTGGGAGGGTGTATTGTGACCTGTGACTCGTCTGGGAGGGTGTGTTGTGACCTGTGACTCGTCTGGGAGGGTGACGGCCGGTGACCTGTGACGCTCCCGGGAGGTTGTGCTGTGACCTGTGACTCCCCAGGAGTGTGTTGTGACCTGTGACTGGTCTGGGAGGGTGACCGCCGGTGACCGGATGTCCCGACACGCCCTGTTATCACCGCTCCGCTGCACCGCCCCGGCATCCGTCGCCCCGGCAATGGACAGGGGAGGGCCGACTGATGACAGTCGTGTGTGTGCTGCTGCTGCTGCTGCTGCCGACCGACGGACGACAGTCGTGTGTGCTGCTGCTGCTGCCGTGCACCGGCACAACACCGTATCCGTAGACGCCACCGCCGCAAAAGGCGTCACCCTCTGTCTCAGACAAAGGCGGTGCCCGGACACCTTGTTGACCAGGTAGCTGGTGCATCGGAATAACCCTGCGACCGTTCAGCCGTGCCTACATTCTCCGGGCTGGGCCGATAGGGTGCAGTAACCCAGCACTGTCGTCACGGTCATTGCCGGACGTGACCGCCCTCCGTCACCATCGCCCCCTAGCAGCACCCCTCTCTGCCCCCGGTCCGCCGCGCTGACTGGCTGCCTCCGCCGCCGCCAGGTGAGCGGCCCGCCTCCTCTGGCGTGACGTCACGCTCCGGCGCGGGGCGGTGTGACGTCACATGTCGTCGGCGACCATGGCCTCCAGTTCAGTCAGTCAGGAGGACGTGGAGAACGACTTTGAGAAGTCGTCCCGCCGCTCGCGCATCAGGATGGCCCGTGGCCGAGATGTGCGGGGACACCAGCCGACCGCCGCCTCCGCCGCCGCCGCCGCCGCCTGCAGGCTCGGTGAGTGTCGTGTGGGAGGCGTGGGAGGTGTAGGAGGTGTGATGGTGTGGGAGGTGTGGGAGGTGTGGGTGGTGTGGGAGGTGTGGGAGGTGTGGGAAGTGTGGGAAGTGTGGGAAGTGTGGGAAGTGTGGGTGGTGTGGGTGGTGTGGGAAGTGTGGGAGGTGTGGGAGGTGTGGGAGGTGTGGGAGGTGTGGGAGGTGTGGGAGGTCTGGGAGGTCTGGGAGGTGTGGGAGGCGTGGGAGGTGTGATGGTGTGGGAGGTGTGATGGTGTGGGAGGTGTGGGAGGTGTGGGAGGTGTGGGTGGTGTGGGAGGTGTGGGTGGTGTGGGTGGTGTGGGTGGTGTGGGTGGTGTGGGAGGTGTGGGAGGTGTGGGAAGTGTGATGGTGTGAGAGGTGTGGGTGGTGTGGGAGGTGTGGGAGGTGTGGGAAGTGTGGGTAGTGTGGGAGGTGTGGGAGGTGTGGGAGGTGTGGGAGGTGTGGGAGGTGTGGGAGGTGTGGGAGTTGTGGGAGGTGTGGAAGGTGTGGGAGGTGTGGGAGGTGTGGGAGGTGTGGGAGGTGTGGGAGGTGTGGGTGGTGTGGGTGGTGTGGGTGGTGTGGGTGGTGTGGGTGGTGTGGGAGGTGTGGGTGGTGAGAGTGATGTGATGGTTTGTGAGGTAGGTGATGGGACGCCGGCCGCCCCCGCCGGCTCCAGACTCGATAAGTGGTATGAGGCGGAGTGAGGTGTGATGGTGAGTTGCAAAGTCGTGTGCGAGTCGCGAGGTGATGTGTGATGTGTGATGTGTGAGGTGCGAGGTGCGAGGTGCGAGGTGCGAGGTGCGAGGTGCGAGGTGCGAGGTGCGAGGTGCGAGGTGCGAGGTGCGAGGTGGGTGATGGGTGATGGGGTGTAGGGTGGTGACTGGTGTGATGGGTTGTGGTGACTGGTGTGATGGGTTGTGGTGTAGGGTGGTGACTGGTGGGATGGGTTGTGGTGTAGGGTGGTGACTGGTGGGATGGGTTGTGGTGACTGGTGGGATGGGTTGTGGTGTAGGGTGGTGACTGGTGGGATGGGTTGTGGTGTAGGGTGGTGACTGGTGTGATGGGTTGTGGTGACTGGTGTGATGGGTTGTGGTGTAGGGTGGTGACTGGTGGGATGGGTTGTGGTGTAGGGTGGTGACTGGTGGGATGGGTTGTGGTGACTGGTGGGATGGGTTGTGGTGTAGGGTGGTGACTGGTGGGATGGGTTGTGGTGTAAGGTGGTGACTGGTGTGATGGGTTGTGGTGTAGGGTGGTGACTGGTGTGATGGGTTGTGGTGTAGGGTGGTGACTGGTGTGATGGGTTGTGGTGTAGGGTGGTGACTTGTGTGATGGGTTGTGGTGTAGGGTGGTGACTGGTGGGATGGGTTGTGGTGTAGGGTGGTGACTTGTGTGATGGGTTGTGGTGTAGGGTGGTGACTGGTGGGATGGGTTGTGGTGTAGGGTGGTGACTGGTGGGATGGGTTGTGGTGACTGGTGGGATGGGTTGTGGTGTAGGGTGGTGACTGGTGGGATGGGTTGTGGTGTAAGGTGGTGACTGGTGTGATGGGTTGTGGTGTAGGGTGGTGACTGGTGTGATGGGTTGTGGTGTAGGGTGGTGACTGGTGTGATGGGTTGTGGTGTAGGGTGGTGACTTGTGTGATGGGTTGTGGTGTAGGGTGGTGACTGGTGGGATGGGTTGTGGTGTAGGGTGGTGACTGGTGGGATGGGTTGTGGTGTAGGGTGGTGACTGGTGGGATGGGTTGTGGTGTAGGGTGGTGACTGGTGGGATGGGTTGTGGTGTAGGGTGGTGACTGGTGGGATGGGTTGTGGTGTAGGGTGGTGACTGGTGGGATGGGTTGTGGTGACTGGTGGGATGGGTTGTGGTGTAGGGTGGTGACTGGTGGGATGGGTTGTGGTGTAAGGTGGTGACTGGTGTGATGGGTTGTGGTGTAGGGTGGTGACTGGTGTGATGGGTTGTGGTGTAGGGTGGTGACTGGTGTGATGGGTTGTGGTGTAGGGTGGTGACTTGTGTGATGGGTTGTGGTGTAGGGTGGTGACTGGTGGGATGGGTTGTGGTGTAGGGTGGTGACTTGTGTGATGGGTTGTGGTGTAGGGTGGTGACTGGTGGGATGGGTTGTGGTGTAGGGTGGTGACTGGTGGGATGGGTTGTGGTGACTGGTGGGATGGGTTGTGGTGTAGGGTGGTGACTGGTGGGATGGGTTGTGGTGTAAGGTGGTGACTGGTGTGATGGGTTGTGGTGTAGGGTGGTGACTGGTGTGATGGGTTGTGGTGTAGGGTGGTGACTGGTGTGATGGGTTGTGGTGTAGGGTGGTGACTTGTGTGATGGGTTGTGGTGTAGGGTGGTGACTGGTGGGATGGGTTGTGGTGTAGGGTGGTGACTGGTGGGATGGGTTGTGGTGTAGGGTGGTGACTGGTGGGATGGGTTGTGGTGTAGGGTGGTGACTGGTGGGATGGGTTGTGGTGTAGGGTGGTGACTGGTGGGATGGGTTGTGGTGTAGGGTGGTGACTGGTGGGATGGGTTGTGGTGTAGGGTGGTGACTGGTGAGATGGGTTGTGGTGTAGGGTGGTGACTGGTGGGATGGGTTGTGGTGTAGGGTGGTGACTGGTGGGATGGGTTGTGGTGTGTGGTGGTGACTGGTGGGATGGGTTGTGGTGTAGGGTGGTGACTGGTGGGATGGGTTGTGGTGTAGGGTGGTGACTGGTGGGATGGGTTGTGGTGTAGGGTGGTGACTGGTGGGATGGGTTGTGGTGTAGGGTGGTGACTGGTGGGATGGGTTGTGGTGTAGGGTGGTGACTGGTGGGATGGGTTGTGGGTGTAAGGTGGTGACTGGTGGGATGGGTTGTGGTGTAGGGTGGTGACTGGTGGGATGGGTTGTGGTGTAGGGTGGTGACTGGTGGGATGGGTTGTGGTGTAGGGTGGTGACTGGTGGGATGGGTTGTGGTGTAGGGTGGTGACTGGTGGGATGGGTTGTGGGTGTAAGGTGGTGACTGGTGGGATGGGTTGTGGTGTAGGGTGGTGACTGGTGGGATGGGTTGTGGTGTAGGGTGGTGACTGGTGGGATGGGTTGTGGTGTAGGGTGGTGACTGGTGGGATGGGTTGTGGTGTAGGGTGGTGACTGGTGGGATGGGTTGTGGTGTAGGGTGGTGACTGGTGGGATGGGTTGTGGTGTAGGGTGGTGACTGGTGGGATGGGTTGTGGTGTAGGGTGGTGACTGGTGGGATGGGTTGTGGTGTAGGGTGGTGACTGGTGGGATGGGTTGTGGTGTAAGGTGGTGACTGGTGGGATGGGTTGTGGTGTAGGGTGGTGACTGGTGGGATGGGTTGTGGTGTAGGGTGGTGACTGGTGGGATGGGTTGTGGTGTAAGGTGGTGACTGGTGTGATGGGTTGTGGTGTAGGGTGGTGACTGGTGGAATGGGTTGTGGTGTAGGGTGGTGACTGGTGGGATGGGTTGTGGTGTAGGGTGGTGACTGGTGGGATGGGTCGGGGTGTAAGGTGGTGACTGGTGGGATGGGTTGTGGTTTAGGGTGGTGACTGGTGGGATGGGTTGTGGTGTAGGTTGGTGACTGGTGGGATGGGTTGTGGTGTAAGGTGGTGACTGGTGGGATGGGTTGTGGTGTAGGGTGGTGACTGGTGGGATGGGTTGTGGTGTAAGGTGGTGACTGGTGTGATGGGTTGTGGTGTAGGGTGGTGACTGGTGGGATGGGTTGTGGTGACTGGTGGGATGGGTTGTGGTGTAGGGTGGTGACTGGTGGGATGGGTTGTGGTGACTGGTGGGATGGGTTGTGGTGTAGGGTGGTGACTGGTGGGATGGGTTGTGGTGTAGGGTGGTGACTGGTGGGATGGGTTGTGGTGTAGGGTGGTGACTGGTGGGATGGGTTGTGGTGTAGGGTGGTGACTGGTGGGATGGGTGTGGTGTAGGGTGGTGACTGGTGTGATGGGTTGTGGTGTAGGGTGTTGACTGGTGGGATGGGTTGTGGTGTTGGGTGGTGACTGGTGGGATGGGTTGTGGTGTAGGGTGGTGACTGGTGGGATGGGTTGTGGTGTAGGGTGGTGACTGGTGGGATGGGTTGTGGTGTAGGGTGGTGACTGGTGGGATGGGCTGTGGTGTAGGGTGGTGACTGGTGGGATGGGTTGTGGTGTAGGGTGGTGACTGGTGGGATGGGTTGTGGTGTAGGGTGGTGACTGGTGGGATGGGTTGTGGTGACTGGTGGGATGGGTTGTGGTGTAGGGTGGTGACTGGTGGGATGGGTTGTGGTGTAGGGTGGTGGCTGGTGGGATGGGTTGTGGTGTAGGGTGGTGACTGGTGGGATGGGTTGTGGTGTAGGGTGGTGACTGGTGGGATGGGTTGTGGTGTAGGGTGGTGACTGGTGGGATGGGTTGTGGTGTAGGGTGGTGACTGGTGGGATGGGTTGTGGTGTAGGGTGGTGACTGGTGGGATGGGTTGTGGTGTAGGGTGGTGACTGGTGGGATGGGTTGTGGTGTAGGGTGGTGACTGGTGGGATGGGTTGTGGTGTAGGGTGGTGACTGGTGGGATGGGTTGTGGTGTAGGGTGGTGACTGGTGCGATGGGTTGGGGTGTAGGGTGGTGACTGGTGTGATGGGTTGTGGTGTAGGGTGGTGACTGGTGGGATGGGTTGTGGTGTAGGGTGGTGACTGGTGGGATGGGTTGTGGTGTAGGGTGGTGACTGGTGGGATGGGTTGTGGTGTAGGGTGGTGACTGGTGGGATGGGTTGTGGTGTAGGGTGGTGACTGGTGGGATGGGTTGTGGTGTAGGGTGGTGACTGGTGGGATGGGTTGTGGTGTAGGGTGGTGACTGGTGGGATGGGTTGTGGTGTATTGTGGTGACTGGAGTGTGAATTATGTTACGGTGTGATGTAAAGCGCCAGATGTCAACCATCGCTGATAGATTCAGTGAACAGCGTTAATGGGACAGCGTGACCGGCCGCACCCAAGATTATACTTTGTGATCGTGTTGGGAATGGGGTGCGGAATCATTTTATTTTATTTACTTATTTATGTTTTTTTTACATTTTTATTTATTTATGTATATGATGTAAAAAGTGTTTTCAAGAACAAAACATCGTATTGTTATTGGCTATTTTTAGCACTCTTTATACGCTGTTTTTTTTGGGGGGGGGGGGGTCGGATTTTATTGGAGAACATAAATGAATACATTTATATGTGCTGGATACACTAGAGCAATACATTTCACTTACATGAGGTTCTATGGTTGTAAATAAGCTTTATTTTGTTGTGAATATATTGGATGTTCACGTTTCCAACGGCTAAGATTGTGACGCCATATCACGGTATTTACCTCGTTTTCATTCATTTCCAGTTTCTTTTCGGGTGATATAATGGTTTGTTTACATTTAGTAATCAGAAGTTATTTTTTGTTTGCCAAGATTAAATTCGTTAAACCACGGATAATACATGGACCGCATCACTTGTGTGGCATGACCTGACGTGTCAAACAAAATAACATGTGACTTGCATTCTTTGTTTATCTCTTGTTCGTTATTTTATTTGTATATGTAGTTGCTACGTAGCGAACTCCGGTGGCTGGTGGTGGCTCTCGTGATTCAGAGCTGTTTAAAAATCGCCAAGTCATACCACATGAATACTGATGGGCTGCGCTTGTGATGGGCTTTGAGGAATGAGGAATGATGGGCTTTGGGGTAAGATGGTTGTCGGTTCATTTCGCTAACGGAGATAGCTGATACGTATGACAAACGAGCGTCGCCTCTTTAGAAGGCCGGCCCAGAAACAGCGGGTTCCAGAGCGTTATATTGCCCCAACCTACACATAGTGCCGTCGGTGTTGTCATCCTCTGTTTGAAGCCGACGCAGATGTTCGCTGGCGTTATGGGCGCCTAATGACCTGGGCAGGAGACACGCCCAAATCCCGAATCATATCATCATCATTCGTTGGCGTTACTTCTGAGTGTATGTTTCTATGAGGGTCTATGACATTGGATCCTCCCGGAGGGAAAGTGTTGTAGGATCGTAGACCCATTTTTGCTCAATTTTGAATGTTCATTACGGGATCCTCATGGATCCGAGGTATCTTGCTAAATTTCATCGAAAGCTTTGCTGTAATCTCGAACCGCTGTTGTCTGCTTTCATGAGACCATTTTAAAT